>JAPDEL010000088.1:0-135545 GCA_027569095.1 Aspergillus conjunctus | reverse complement strand
TTAGCTAGATTTAATGAAAAATGCGTGTTTTGGTGGTTGTGAATACCTTCAAGTTTTCGACCGTGGCCGAATTCGATGGGGGTGCGCAGGTCGGTTGGGTGCGCAGCTCGGGTGTGGATTACGTTAATCAGCCCGGAGGGAGCCTCTTTGACACCCCAAACGAACAACAAACCCCAAAGTTGTGAGCAATCCAACTCCAACTCCAACTCTGCGGGGTAGATGATGGGGAAGCGACCAATATAAGGCTGGACCTGTCAAATGCCGAGGTTTCATGGAGAACAGCAGAGTCGCTCTTCTTTTGCTCGTCTAGCTAGATAATGAATCCAGACATTCCCTTGCGGTATACTTGCCTCATATCCCATTCCAGAATACCAACCAGGATCACCCTGTTCTTCAATCACCAGACCTCTCGAGCCTCGGCCCCAAATCACGACCGCCGTCAAACGATGAGTACTGACCGGGTGTACCCACTGGCGAGACCAAAGGGCCACAAACCGCCCATGAAGCGATGGAAACTCGAATACGACAAGGATCCCCTCCAGATACAGACGGCCTACTTTGGCGTGCAGCGACACGACGCCGCCCCTGCTACACTTTCTAGTTTTCGTGATGCGGTTAAGACCGTGCAGGAGCGGCTGGACGTGGCTAACACGTCCAAACAGAGTCCTCCAATGGAGGCCTTTAAATTTCTCGAAGGGGACGATACAAGCGATGCAGTAACGTGGGTATGCTACTGGGCGGACCCGACAGCCTACGGAGACTTCATCGAGCGACTGAGTCTCGCGGACCTCTACGCGGATATCGGGAAACCGTCTACAGTCGGACTATGGTGCGAGCGTTTCACGACCCCGACTTCGCGGCTAGAAACCAACTACTCGGGTCTAGACTATCTCCCGGGTTTAGCCAAGCTCCCAGGAGCTAGGCCGATGGAACACACACTCACGGCATACTGGGGTGCCGCCCGCGACAGAATTCCAGGCTCCAGCCATGATTCATTTGCGCGAGCAGGTCCCGAGCTGACCCAACCTCCTAAAGACACTCCCTCGGGGACTGGTAGTCGGTTATTTGGAACGAACCAGTACGATAACCTGGTGCATATCCGTTCAGGCCAGTTCTGGGCGAATTGCGACGCGACCGAGACTGAGGCATATGAAGAGATACTGGAACCAACGCTGAGAGCGGGGTTGCGCTATGTATGGGACAACCGGGATGAGTCCGGAGCAGTCGGACTCCGGTTCCTTCGAAACCAATATACGTCGCAGGCGGAGGGAGGGGAGGCGAAAGAGACCTGTGCGGCTGGATTTTTCCGCAGCCTGGAGGATTTGGAGCGGTGGGCGAAGCGACACCCCTCGCACCTGGCGATTTTCAATGGCGCCATCAAGCACGCGCGAACATTTGGCGATGAGAGGAAATTTCGCACATGGCACGAGGTGTCGATTCTGAAGCGGGGCGAGGCGCAGTTTGAGTATCTTAATTGTTTACCACAGACAGGGGTCATCCAGTATTTAGCGTTGGAGACTAAACGAATATAAACGAGATAGATAAGCGGGATAGGGGCGTCGTGATGATCATCTCGAGATCGCGATTTGCTACTGCTTCGGGCTAAGGAATTGACTCACTTCCCCCCTCGTATACGGCTTTCATCCGAGTGTCGGTTGAAGTCTAAAACTCTGCAAAATCTCGAATCCAGAAAGAAGAAGAATGTGAATGCCTTGGATGCAACACTAACCCGTGATCTTCAACGTTAGCGTGATGAGTTGACAGCCTGGTGTTGTCAATGACTCACGCGAGTGACTCAGGCAGCAAGAATATGCAGGCTGTGTCTGCCTATTGTAACCAGTCAGAGTATCCTAAGCTTCTCCTTGACTTTGTTGGTGCGATCCTTGCGATTGCTTAGTTCCGGAGGATGGCATCCCAGACGTCGGAACGAAGTAAACGAGCCAAAAAAAAAAAAAAAGGATGCCTAGGAGTCAGTAACGAGTCAGTTCAAAGTTATAAAGGTGCGTGGAAAACACTACGGAAAGAGGAACCAGAACAAGGTCAATACCAAGCCGAGTAAGAGGCAAAGGCCAGTCAACTTATCCACCATGAGCCGAAACTCATCAGATTCGCTCCCTCCATACTCTCTCCATCCCGGCAACCTCTCCACCGCATCAACATCCTTTCTACCTCAGCCCGGGGAACCGGGATTCGCATCCGAGACCCTCCTCTCAAGGGGCCTCCAAGTACCCTCCCGATCCGACCTCATCACCTCGGGCTTCCTCTACCCCGACATCCTCGCACACTACGACGTCTCGCGCGAGCACTGGGACCAGTTCACGCGGGAAATCACCGAGGAAGCCCGCCTGTCCAGGGACCAATGGACCACAGCCATAGGCAGAGGCCTCGGGGTGTTCGCCGTCGGCGGGCTAATAGTCGGCTTCCTCGGCGCGATCCCAGCGATCTGGGTAACGCGTCGAATCCGCCGAAGTCGGGAAGAGCAGAACTTGATCATCGCGGTCGCCGACAGCGAGGATCGTGAATCTCGATTATCGCACAAGATCGACCTGTGGAATGAAACATACTTCGGCCCTCGGGGGATTGTGATCAGGGTAGATCTGCCGTTCGAGCAGTTGGAGGAGATGCAGGATATGGATGTCAGCACGAGTCGGGATTTTGATCAAGCGAATGCTAGTCCTGGGACTCGTCGGATTGGGCGAGGGCTGAGGAGTAAGGACGACCGGACGGCGCGGCAGAATGCGTCTCGCAGGGCACGAATTGTGGTGATTCCGTCGCAGAAGGGCTCGGGATTCGGGGACGTAAAGCAGTGATACATACAACGTGGAGGGGGAGGAAAAAAGCCGTAATGCGTTCAATGATTCTATTTCCTAATGACCTAATTATTCAATTCAAAATGTTCGGTTCGACGAAAAGACAGAGAAGTAGTCCCTACCCACTAATCGCCTCTTACCAAAGTCTAGAAACCTGCGGGTGCATGCCTAGTGCCTCCATGATATTACGGAATACCAGTCCTAAGTCTATGAGCAGTTATCTATATAACCAGCATGTGATATTTGACGGATGAGCAAGCAAAGATGCGTCGCCCTTTCTGGACTTTCGAGCTGCTCAAAATGTCAAAAGAGGCGTGGTAATCCAGGGAACCTGGAAGGACTCACTCCTTAGAAAGTCCGTAGGCGATGCTCCTCTGAGGAGCCGTTATCAGACCTGTCTCCACGACCTGAACTACTCCTCTCCGTTCTGTACATGAAAAAGTCAAGCTAGCATTTTTAATCATTTTACAACACCCTTCATACGTCAATCAGCTGTGCTAGACGGCGGCCAGGTCTCACAGGCGCTTGACAGATAAAATATGCACGGTTTGTAAGTGATGTACTCGCAAACAGACGGTCCAAGAGGCATAGCAGGCTGGAAGGGAATATACTGTAAGATCTGGGTGTGACCCGTTGGGGAGGAACTTTTTCACTCAAGAGCTAGCTCATCAGATTTCCTACACTGCCAAGAAGTGGTTATATTTCTGTAACTAAAGTTTACTTCTTTGTGTTTTTAAAGTTGACTGATCCTGGGATTGGTTTGGCCTGGAGAGGCAACTCCTTTGGCTAATCGGGATACTTGCACGATATAGTAAAGTGGACAATGCTTCTGCCTTTATACAGGTTTGCTGTATCTTGATAGGAAGGAACGCATTACGCTTTGTGTTTCAATCTCTTGAATACATCAAACCCTTTCCCCATCCTCGAAGATCGGAAGCAAAGTGCCAAGTCCACAGCGGCATGTCGGGTGGTGGTGCGGAGGCCAAGGCCGGAGACCTGGGAATGAACCGCGGGAGATTTGAGAAGGGAGTCGAGATATCGGCAGATACACTTACCGATGCTCTCATCGGCAGTCTCCGCGTCTTTTACATCCCGCTGCTGCCCAGGACGGAAGTCTAAAAGCAAATCACTTCGGTACTGCGTACGGCTCGAGCGAAGTCAACTGTTGACGTCGGTGGTTGGCCAACGGAAGAGTTAAAGGAGTGATAGAGCCAGGGGGTGACCTTGGGCAAGGTAGTTTCTTGCACCTGTCAGGTAGAGATCTGGGGAAGACGCGAAACTGATCCAGTCCAATGAGCCTGAGTCATGTTGGAGACACCGCGACAAATTCCTCGACTCGGGGACCTTCTCCATGTGGGAGCAAGCTTTCGGGCTCAGCTCGCCTGGATTAGTCCTTCCCTCATCCGATCCTGGATGAGGGAGCATCCTTCCGAAAGCTTTTGCACAACTCGGAAATAATTGATCACATGGGACACGCTGGAAACCCTTCTGGATGTGAATGGGTCAAGGCGGCTGGTCCTTGTTAATTGGCTCGTCGAGGAAATTACCTTCATATATTCGATGGCATCCCCACAAAATCTGGCGACGCAGCCAGTCAAGGGCGCGGGTTAGGGCAGACATCCCACAGTTCCCACCGGATTCCCACAGTGGCAGCCCCCAAACCGTGGGCTAGGCCCGGGGATGCGGGGTTGGCCAGTCACTTTATGCGGGGAAAGGGACGAATCAGACGCGAATCAAGGAGACGTGTTCGCCCCTTACCTCAGGTACTGACTGTTATTGAGGGAGGGCTGCATCTTTGACAATGGAAAGCTGTTGATGCGGAATTGGAGACACGCTGTTGAGGGAGTTTCATCTCCAAGGACTCTCCCGTCTCACGAGGCTCCGGTCATTAAATTCCCAGGAAGGCGAGTTACTCCTGCTATCAGTGAGCTGGCTGGTCACTCGCTCTAACTTTGGTGGCTTGGGGCCAAGGTGTATAGCTCCGTGGATGAGCCATTCACAGAGACTCTTTTAGCCGACGGCGCCCCTTGGCACAATGAATGATCCTGGAGATTCTCGGGGGAGGGACCAGAAGAAGAATTTGCTTTACGCTAAGATGCGCCGTTTCAAAATCTGGAGCAAACAGAGAATGCCGTGCCGCGCTCCGTCACTTGCTGATTCCTCAATCCCTCGCTTCACCGTGGATGGTTCCCAAAGTACGGGGGCCAGCTGAAGCCGTCTCCATCTCCCTCTCGTGGGGATCCAGCATGACAGATGCCGTGGTTCTCAAGCGAGATTGAATGACCCCGGAGTGAACCACAGTCAGAGCTCACCCCACAGCGCACAGATGGAGCCAACCCCAGACTATCCCCGTGGCACAACTCGCTGGTGCTCCAGTCCCCCCTTCCGAGGATTGCGAGCATTCGGTAAATCCGAGCATGCGCCCGGATCCGATGCTGGAGAGGTGCCAGACGCTATAAATTGCAGATCCCTGCGATGTCCGTCATGGAATTAATTGTCTGATCTACGGCGTTGCGGTGGATTCATCCCACGTACTTAATAAGATCCTTTCCTCCCCCCCCCCCCCCCCTTCCCGTCTTTTTCTTCCTGTTTTCCCGTCGCAAAGCAGCGCTCGACAGGATGACATCCACGGTGCTCCCCACCGAGGTTGTGGCCGACGAGAAGGCCATGTCCAGGCACCAGGAGAATCTCAAGGAAAATCTCGCTGGCGAGGGCCAAGCTGCCACCGACCAGTACGGTCACGCACTTTACGAGTTCGACCCGGTCGCCGAACGACGCCTGCGCACCAAGATCGATCTCTACATTGTCCCCACAGTCGCGTTGCTGTATCTGTTCTGCTTCATCGATCGCGCAAATATCGGTATGCATTCTGAACCAGTGCCTCGTCCCACCCCAGTTCGCTAACCCCTCCTCCAATGACCCGCAGGAAACGCAAGGCTCGCCGGTTTCTCCACCGACTTGAACCTGACCGGCAATGGCTACAACTCGGTGCTGTCCATCTTCTACGTTTCATACATTGTGTTCGAGATTCCGTGCAATATCTGCTGTAAATGGATGGGCCCTGGCTGGTTCATCCCGGGCACCACTCTTCTGTTCGGGATCTGCTCGGTCGCGACGGCCTTTGTCCACGACATCCACCAGGCCTCCGGAGTGCGGTTCTTGCTGGGCATTTTCGAGGCCGGCATGATGCCCGGAATCGCCTACTACCTGTCGCGCTGGTATCGCCGCAGCGAGCTTGCCTTCCGCCTGGCCCTGTACATCGTCATGGCGCCCCTGGCAGGAGCCTTTGGAGGGCTCCTGGCCTCTGCGATCCTGACCCTGGATCACTTTGGAGGCCTGAAGACGTGGCGGATGATCTTCGCCATCGAAGGCATCATCACCATCGGCCTGGGCATCATTGGCTTCTTCACGCTCACCGACCGACCGGAGACCGCCCGCTGGTTGACCCAGGAGGAGAAGGACCTGGCCGCCGCCCGCATCAAGTCGGAGCGTGTCGCGACCACCGAGGTCTTGGATAAGATGGACACCAAGAAGATGCTCCGGGGCATCTTCAGCCCCGTCACTTTGTCGACCGCGTTCATCTTCCTTCTCAACAACATCACCGTGCAAGGCCTGGCCTTCTTTGCCCCCACCATCGTGAAGACCATCTACCCCAACGCCACCGTGGTCCAGCAGCAGCTCCACACCGTGCCCCCCTACGTCGTGGGTGCGTTCTTCACCGTCCTCTTCCCCTTCCTCAGCTGGCGCTTCGATCGCCGCATGCTCTTCTTCGTCATCTCCCCGCCGCTCATGATTACCGGCTACGTCATGTTCCTGGCCAGCACCAACCCCACCGTGCGCTACGGCGCCACCTTCCTCATCGCCAGCGGTGCCTTTGCCTTTGGTGCGCTCTGTAACGCGAATGTCTCCAACAACGTCGTCTCGGACACCGCACGCTCGTCCGCCATCGGCACCAACGTCATGTTGGGCAACATCGGTGGCCTGATCTCCACCTGGTCGTTCATGGAGTTCGATGCACCCAACTACCACATCGGGAACGGCCTCAACCTTGCGACGGCCAGCATGACCATGATCTGCGGTGCTCTTCTGTGGGCCTGGATGAAGTGGGACAACAAGAAGCGCGAGGAGACCAACATCGACCAGGCCCTGTCGGGGTTGACCCAGCGGCAGATCCAGGACCTGGATTGGCGCAACCCGGCCTTCAAGTGGCGTCCCTGAGCGGGCTGGATCTATGCCCTTTTTTCTTCTTCTTTTTACGTTCGATTCTACCCTTTGTTTGATGGATGATGTCTTGATGTTCGGACTGTATAATCTTTTCCGGTTCAGCGCAACCGGCGAGAGCCATGATTTTTTTTAATAGGATGAAACCACTTTTTTTAACTTCTCCCCTCCTTAACCTCCTAAGTGCAATAAGCTCGAGTAAATCTAGAATCTAGAACTTGGATGGGCGATCTGATCTATCGCCTAACGTGGATGGTTTTGTTTATGGCACGGTTGCAGAGAAGGACCCCCTCCCTTCTCCCATCCGCAGCATACTCTCTCCCCATAACCAACCTCGACTAAACTAGATTCCCTCTTTGACATCAAAAACGCCTCTTTCCCAATAGTTCCCCATCCTGTCAATACTTAAACCTTCATAATACGCCCAGAATGCACGGTTTCACGCTCGGCAACGCGACACGGCAACTAGGGTCGACAAATCAAACAAGGCATGCGGCTGTGCCTCGGCCAGAGCTCCTCGCCATTCTATCGACTAGGGGTGTCAGGAACTAGGCTGCCTGGTCCAAGTAAGCAACTTATTTCCTGGCGTCCTCGGCTGATTTGACTCGCGTTGGTGGCTTACTGGTCACCCTTCCTAGTATCTGCCTTACTAGATAGATACTAGTCGTAGCCTTATTTTCGACGCTCTCCTCTCCTAGGTGGTTAGAGACAAGACCACGTTATCGACCCCTAGTGCCTCATACTTGGGTATTGTTGTTGAGTAATTATGCTTAAGCGAATACCTACCTCGCCGGTAGGTATTTATTCGTCGAGACCGATACATTTTTGAACGAGTCTGTCGGGGAACTTGGAGTGATTGGACGGTAACGTCCCCCTGGAGCGAGAGGATTGGAACTAGGTAATAATAACCCTGCAAGCTGCCGGGGAACAGCGACGATCATATCGAGGGATGCTCCGGTATCACGTAGATCTACAAGGCTTATTTCGCGAGAGGTGACTTCCTTAGGTAAGTCTCTTGGGGGATGGACGCCCAAGGGAGAGTGTATGGGCCATTCTTGTCTGTATAGGATGACTGCCCCGTGAAGTCTATATTTATGGCATTATCCGTGGTGAAGCTTATAACCCTAATGACTTCTTCTTCTTCTTCTTCTTCTTCTTCTTCTTCTTCTTCTTCTTCTTCTTCTTCTTCTTCTTCTTCTTCTTCTTCTTCTTCTTCTTCTTCTTCTTCTTCTTCTTCTTCTTCTTATTCTTCTTCATTGTCGAAGAGATCAGATTCCGTGGCCCGCGGGGGGAGTATTGTTGATCTTATCAGCACGAGATAGGCACTGAAGCAGACCAGACCTTCACCCGCTTCTCCGGCAGAAGCTACACCATTGTCTCCGACAAAGTCAACCCATCAGACAGCTTTGACGAAATCCCCATGATCGACCTGACTATACCACAGGCGAGCCTTGTCAAGAACCTACGAGACGCATGCACCCGCGTCGGGTTCTTCAACATATCCAACCACGGCATCCCACAACCCATCATCGATCGGGTATTTTCCCCAGCAGAGCAGTTTTTCAACTTGGACGGTAAGGCGAAGGAACAAGCGCATTTTAAAAATGGAACGGCGCTGTGCGGATACAAAGGATTTCAAAACGTCCACACGGACGAGACGAAGAGTCCCGATTTAAACGCGGCCTTCAGCTAGCCCTATGCCCCGGACATGGACCCCTTGAATACCGGTTCCCCGTTTGGGGAGTTTGAAGATGGCAAATTGAAAGCTGGCGGTAATGGTAATGATAGTGGGAATAACTTTCTCACCAGCGGCCAGAATCCCTAGCCCCAAGCAAAGCCGGAGATGCGTCGTGATATCACCCAGTACTAGGGCCGCGTCCTGGACCTGGTAAGAAGATTGATACGGTTGTTTGCGCTCGTGCTGGGCCTGCCCGAGACACACTTTGACGACATGATACGACGGCCGGGGTCAATGGGGAAGATTCTGCATTATCCGCCACAGCAAGCAGCAACCTGTGGTTGTAGTGGTTGTGGTGGTGGTAGTCTCGATCAACCCTTTGGAATAGGCGCGCACACACTGATATCGAATGCTTCACGATTCCGTACCAGGGGAAGGAGGGACGTACCGGTGTTACAAGTCCTGAAGGCAAAGGGGGAGTGGATCTTAGCGCCCCCGGTCCAAGGCAGCTTTGTCGTTGACATCGGAGAGATACTGGCGAGATGGTCAAACGGCCGGTTCAGGAGTACGATTCACAGCCGACAAGGCACAACACACCAGCAGACGCCCCACACATCAAATTGGCATTACTCGACATGTTAGGAGCGGTTGTAGCCGCTGGTGTAGATTGTATAGCAACAGACAAGAGTTGCTCTGTTGGGTGGCGAGAACATGCAGTAAATCCCTCAGCCTAGCATGGTCACACACGGAGTACCCTATAGAAGATCCTGGTTCCAGATTAGGCTCGTGGTCTTAAATATCTTTCCCCTCCAATGACCATTATCTTGAGCCATGCCATCCAGTGAGTAGTTATGTGCTTGTCTGAATCATCAGCATGACACACACAGCCCATGCATGGTCGGATGAAAAGCGCTAGGAAATAACCCTGGTGATGTAGCATCGCAACGTGCCCTTCCTGCCCCTGGACAGATCGAGATGCAACCAACCTGACAGGCAGATGAGATAGAATTATTCACCTGAAACAAAAGGATAATGAGAACGATGCCCAGAAGTTCGGAAGATCTAGATTTTGCAAGCATGCACGATCCAGTTGACCCGCCCGCTTAGCCCTATCGAGTCCCATGGAGCGCTACCCTGCGACGGGCAAGTTACGATCCGCCGAATGAAATGCGGCCCGCCTGATGGAGAACGCCCCTTGGATGGTTTGATTGGCTTTTCCGTAAGATCGTATGCGCCAAGGGATTATGCTCCAGGCACAGCTGAATCTGTTGATCGCCCTTCGAGGTAAACTTGGCGCCGATCGCAGAGGCGCAGTGACAAGACCAGATTTGGTGGGAGGAGCCAAGGTTTGTCAATTTGGCGATGGAATGGAATGGAATTCTAGACAACTCTTGGGAGGCCACCGACTGCAGCTGTGACTCTGGCTTTCAGCTCGATGGATGATGCTGAGTGCAGCTGAGAACCTTGTCCCCCCGTCCGGCACTGTGATAGCTGACCTGCTTCTACGAGGCTCTTCCTTTCTCCCCCCAGCGAGCAGAGAAATGGTTCGAGTTCATGCCTGAAGAAAATATACTCGGTAGGATCGGGACCAGGAGGACCGGCGCAGCCTTCCGAGCGCCACGTCGGTCTGCATCCAGTCAGCGAACCCCCCCCCCCCCCCCCCCCCCAAATACCAAGTCTAAGACCAACATTCGCCGAGAGGACGAGCCCAATCATAATGTATAGGGGGTCGAGAATAGTTACATCGGCTCCCAGTTAGGGTGTAGGGCTGACGGGCCTCCGCTCCACCGTACTCCATCCAACTGCGCCCCTACTATGTATGATCGGAAACTTGAATGAGCTGAAATTTCATGGCGTCGCGAGGAGTGGACATTATTTAAACGGCCGGACGCCGCAGGTACGAAATAAGTTCTTCAGAAGCAACAGTTGTTTCGCGTTGCGGCCTACGGGCAATTTTTTCTCGACTTCCAAGTTCCTCCCTGGATCTGCATTCCTTCTCTCGTCTTTTCTTGTTGCTGGGCCTGCAAAGATGCGTCCTTCCTGGGCCGTCCTGGCCGCTGCCTTTCTGGCAGCTCCAGCCGCTGCTCTGAGAAACAACATCAAGCCATGTCCCGCTGCCTGTAGTAACAGCAACGCTCCCTTTGACTGGACGGACTACCACAGTCCAGATCGTCTCACTCGGTGCAAGGAGCCTATGCTACTTGACTTTTCTCTATTCAGCCCACTCAACGCAACAGACTTGGCGTGGACAATCCTCGCCTGCACGCCGGATTCGGATCAGGAAGGTAGCACGGGTGAGAAGAAGCGTCGCTCCGATTCCAACATCGACTATGAAGAGACCGAACTATCACTGCAGCTCGCCAGCTGGGGCGCTTCAACCGGGTCTAGCAAGGACACCGATTCCGTCGCGCGACTCCTCAAGAGCATGCAGACGTGGCTGAGCGAATCCTCCGAGAGCGAGCAATACCATATCTTCGGCCAGTTTGGGAAAGCAACCGCCGGATTGTACATCGGGCCTCGCTTTGATCGGTCCGGTGCGGCTGAATCCATCGTGCAGAAGCTGCTCGAGCAGCTCGAGGGGAACGCCAACGCGCCTCTGACGGCTCTGCAGCACTGCGCGTCCGAGGGTGAGGATACCATCGGAGTTGCGGTCTCCACGAACGGCGACCTCAACAGCATCCAGCGGTTCATCCGACAGTGGAGAGCCGGTGAGTGCCCGTCTGACTACGACCACGCCACCGACGACGCGTCCGATATCTCCGTGTCTGCGGCACCGGAAACCGTCGCCATCTCCAGCCTGCACCGCAGGAGCCCTTTCCTCTGGGAGCGAGAAGCAGCGAGCTGTAGAAAGATCCTCGCCCAAAACGGAGACTCGTGCGCGACACTGGCTTCGCGGTGCGGCATCTCCGGGGCCGACTTCCTGACATACAACCCGGGTGAGAACCTCTGTTCAACTCTTGTCCCGGGCCAACCGGTCTGCTGCACCTCGGGCGGCCTCCGCGAAATCTCTCCGGGCCTGAGCCCCTCCCTCGTGGGGCGGCAAGAAGCTACCTGTAAGGTGATCAGAGTCGAACCCGGAGAGATTTGCGAGACGCTGGCGACGCGGTGCGGCATCTCCGGGGACGACTTCATGAAATACAACCCACAAAGCGGCCTCTGCGGGAATCTCAGGGCGGGCCAGCCTGTTTGCTGCACCCAGGGCGACCTCCCTGATTTCTCCCCGGACCCGTATCAGAACGGAACGTGCTACACGCACCGAGTGAACACCGGAGAGGATTGCTCCCTCCTGGCCGCAACCTACACTCTCAAACTGGAGGACATCGAGACCTTCAACGAAAAAACCTGGGGATGGCTTGGCTGCGGGAACCTCCAGGCCAGCCTGAACATCTGTCTCAGCAAAGGAATACCTCCCTTCCCCGCGCCCTTTACCGAAGCCGCCTGTGGTCCCCAGAAACCGGGGACTAAACCCCCCACCGATGACAGCACGCCGGCCGAATGGGCGCTGCTCAACCAGTGCCCGCTGAACGCGTGCTGCAATCGATGGGGCTGGTGCGGAATCAACCCCGAGTTCTGCGAAAGGAAGGAATCCGAGACCGGGAACCCGGGGACGGGCCTGTGTATCAGCAATTGCGGGATGTCGGTAGTGAATGATGACATTCCCCCGGAGCAGTACGCCCGGGTGGGATACTTCCTCGCGAGTAATGTCAATCGAGAGTGCCTGACCATGAACGCGTATTCGATCCGCACCAAGGACTACACGCATATCCAGTTCGCGTTCGGGAATATCGGTGACGACTATTCCATCGGCCTCATGGAGGGCGACGAGGAGCAGTTTAATTATTTCAAGCGTATGACGGCCGTCAAACGAGTCATCTCCTTTGGCGGGTGGGATTTCAGTACGTTCCCGGCGACATATCACATCTTCCGCAACGGAGTGAAGCAGGAGAACCGGGAGAAATTCGCCAAGAATGTGGTGGACTTTGTCACGAAACACGATCTCGATGGCGTAGACTTCGACTGGGAGTACCCTGGCGCCCCTGACATCCCTGACATCCCAGCTGCCGATGAGGAAGACGGTGAACGGTACCTAGAGTTCCTCAAGCTCGTGCGGGCTCAGCTACCCCAGGGAAAGAGTCTGTCGATTGCGGCCCCGGCCTCGTTCTGGTACCTCCAGGCATTCCCGATCGATAAAATCGCCGACCTGGTCGACTATATCGTGTACATGACCTACGATCTCCGGGGCCAGTGGGATCACGAGAGCAACGACCCTCCCCTGGGCTGTCCGGGCGGAAACTGTCTGCGATCCCATATCAACTCCACCGAGACACAGTACTCCCTGGCGATGATCACCAAGGCCCAAGTGCAGACGAAGAAGCTCATGGTCGGCGTGAGCAGCTACGGCCGGTCCTTCGAGATGAGCCAGGCCGGATGCTCGGGGCCAACGTGCACGTTTACGGGCAACGGTGCCGCCAAGGGTCGCTGCACCAAGACATCAGGCTACCTGGCAAACGCGGAAATCTCGGAGATCCTGGAAGCGAATGCCAATGCGGTCCATTCGTACGATTCCAACAGCGACTCTGATATCATCGTCTACAACGAGAACCAGTGGGCGGCCTACATGACGGATGAGACGCGCAAGCGGCGAATCGACAAGTACAGCGGCATGAACATGGGCGGGTCGGTCGAGTGGTCCATCGACCTGCAATCCTTTACTCTTGGTACGACTCCGCCGGGGGGCATTTTCGTCCCTATCCCGGAAGACATGGATATCGACGAGTTCTGCTCGGAGCCGGACTGGGATAAGGTGACGGAAGCGGATGCGAGTGCGCAGCGGAATGTCTCTGCGTACTTCGACTACTTTTTCGATAAAGTGCGGGGTGGCAGCACATGTACGTTGGCCCTTCCTCCAACCATATGATACGGTACATACCTGAGTACGTTTACTAACAGCACATATAGCAAACTGGGCGCAGGAGCTCTTCGGCGACACGCAGACAGTCACCTGTGATGTATACCCCGACGGGCAATGCGACTTCCCCACCCCCAAAGACTGCAAGGAAATGGAGTCCCCCTCGCTGTACTGGGCTCGATTCGCCGTCGCCAACTTCTTCCAACACATCGTGCAGTACGGGTCCATGTTCGAGGCCAGCACCATCAACTCGACCCTCAACATCGGCAAGCTGGTCAGCGACTTCCCCATCAAGACCCCCGACACAACCTCCAGGGAGACCATCTTTGGAATCTTCGCGGGAGCACTCGGGATGGCCAGCGCTGGAGCCAGTGTGGCCAAACCTGGCAGTCCCGGAGGCGCCGGAGCCAGTGCAGCGATGGCAGGATTCGGAGGCATGTGGAGCATTGTCGCTGCAGCGGTCAAAGACGCGGAACCGCCCGATGACAATGATCTGGAGCGCGCCCTGAACGCACAGCTCGGAATTATCTGGGATGCCGGATACACCGCTGCAGGGAAAATGCTGGTCGCCGTGTTCGGGGACGGAGACATCTCCGACTTCCCCAAGGACCTAAAGGGAGGCAACTGGGACTACGAGATCTCAAACTTCTTCGACGGCCGCTGGCTTGCGAAGCTCAAAGGCAAGGAAATCAACACGATCCAAACCCTCCTCGGCGAGAACATGATGAGGAGTCTGGCCGCGTCGACGCTCGCGGGGGCAAACTACTACATCATGAAGGGCGGGTTCGACAAGGACGACTGCAGTGATCAAAACGGAGGCAAGGTTATCGACGGCACCTGCTACACGCTGGAGTACCCCGGCGACGGCAAGAGCTCTGCCCAGCCCAAGCGCGGCGACTTCTCCAAGGTTGTCGAGGAGGACACCCTCAAAAAGATCACGGACACGTACAAGATTGACCTGGAGGAACTATACAAGTCCTCCATCGCCTGCCAGTCGAAGACCAAGGACTACGGTGGACATGTCGATTCGGGCACCTTCGGGCTGTTCACGGAGGACGACAAGCCAGACTGCTTCTACGGTGTCCCCGTCATGGTCGCCAACGAGGAGGACATGGGGAGGGAGAGCTGGCGCACGCCCTGCTGGGCCAAGGTACAGAACATGACCTCTACCAGCGACGACAAGCCCATCGTCGGCGAGACGTACCTGCCTCCCAATTTGGCCAAAATCTTCCGCTCGGAGTTCTGCGTGCCTTGTACCGTGACCACCCCGGGATGCAATAACGGATAGCGGTCCAGTGAGACGACGACGTGAAAGTGGGTGTGTTGCGTTGTATTTAGATTATAATTCTCTTTCGAATTTCGAATTTCAACTCTGAAAAACTTAAGCCGGGAAGTTGGAAGCTCTGGCCAAACACACCGAATCATGAAATTACTTATGTGCGTCCTAGCAGCCATTAGCCACTACAAAAATTTAAACTTATCTCAATAAAAAGTGAACTATTCTAATCTTTCTCCTGTGCGGTGGCTCCCTCATCTTTCGCGTACACCTGGCGCCCACATGATGCGCAAGATATCCGAAGAAGCTCCTCACCTTTGACGCCATCACCCACGGGGAGAAGAGCGATAGATGTATTGCAGCGAAGGCTGGTATGTTACCCCTCCTTCGGAGCGATCCAATCATGGAGCTTGAGTGCTTCGCCGAGTCTCCTCAACAGCTAGTCTGGAGATAAGGCCTTCCCCGCGCCATGACAGGGAGATGTTACCTCGGCTGACCATCGGAATGGAGAATCAGGGATAATTTGACACTTGATCGTGCTCCATATGTTGTCTTCATCCTTTTTTTCATTTACTCAAGAACGCAATTGGTAATTTCAAGTGTGTGTCTTATAACTATGATAGGAATTTTCTCTCATATTGGGCCGGAATCTTGGTCTAGCCCATTCACTTTGACCGCAACTGATACAAGGTCTTCTGGGGGAGTTCTCTCTTTCTCGCGTAATTAGAAAAAAAAAAAAATGCAACATTGTGCACTTCTTCCATCCCGACTCCTCTCTAAGTCCATATGTCTAGAGCACGACCGCAAGCCCAAGGATGCCCAGGACGCTGAACAGGCTGACTGCGACCTCGGCCGTAGCGCGCGCAGCAAGCCCCGTGGACGTGGTTGTGCTAGGGCTATCTTCACTTTCACTCCCACTCGCAGTCGTCGCGACCTCGGTTGGAGTTGCGCTGAGGTTCACGCTGCCCGCGGCCACTTGTGATTTCATGGCGAGGACATAGCTCTTCACGTCACTCGGAAGGTTTGCGTACCACGACGGCGTGTTTCCGGCGCTGAACTCCGATGCAATGGAGCTGCGGCCAGAGGGCATTAGCAGCTGGGCGAGAACGGTGGGTGGCACGGCTGTGATGATGGCGCGTACGATTGACGTCGGGGGCTGGATGAGGTTTCCGCCGGGAACCGTGAAGGCGTCTGTAAACGGGGTTGCATTGGGGAAAAGTGAAGTGAGTTTTGCGCTGCCAAAAATGTTACCCGAGCCAATTTCCTCTGGGGTTGAGTTCGAGAGTGTAGGTAAAAATCTCTATACTCACGCTTGACTGCTGATAAAGTCTCCGTCAACAGTTGCTGTGACCTCGGTTCCAAGCACGCCGACACTGTTCAGGAGACAAAATACAACGTAACGAAGTAAATGCATACTAGGGAGTAGTTTCGAGTCGCGAGAGAAGATATTCAAGAAAAGGTGAAGTAATGGTGCCTTTCCCTTATTCTCTGCTTCTGTTGCCCTCAGCGATCAAGGAAAACGGCCAATATCTAGTATTAAATGAGCTCCGATAGTGCCCTAGATCGAAGTGGAGAGAATCCTAGAACAACTGTTCCCAAGCGATCGGGAGCCATGCGACTTTTCAAGATATCGCACCTCCAAACCATAGTAAGATAATTAGATCAGTATCATGGAAGAATATGATCCAATTTCAGAGAAGCCGCCAAACCTCGGACTTCTTTGAACTCTTGTAACTAAAGATGGTGATTGGCTCATATAGAAGCTCGGAGGCTCTGACTCGTCCTGCATGAATCATGAATCTGCCGGGGGGGGGGAAGTAACTAGAGTTATACAGTAGATTACCGCTAGCGTGTTGCCATCATCAAAAGGCCACCAGAGATCACACTTCTCCTTATCCTAGGGCTTCATAGGGCAGGCTGGGGTCGGATGAGTGAGGCATAATACGGCTATCTTTGACCGAGGGTGGCGCTTCGATTCGCCGTTCGTGGTGGGCAAAAACACGCAGGATCAAGACATCAGACCACGATCAGCTTAATGACCCAGGTGCCACCTATAGATAGGAACCGCGATTAGGCTCTCTATCCAGCTTCATCCTGCCGTTCTGTGATAGTCCTAGCGACCTAAAGCTGTGAGTATCCGGCCGAGTCAGAATCGCTGAATCACCGACTGTCAAAGCAAGTCCAGACCCTGATTTTTTTGGTCCTTCAAGTCTACCATGATGGTTTCTGTCCCATCCAGTTCTCCTCTTCCCTTCTCGTTGGTTCTGTACCCCGCAATTCTATCCCCGCAACTGTGGTGACAGACCCCGGGCAATGATCGATCGGGATATCTGATTTCAAGAATGTGAAAGCGAAAGCCGAACAGACTAGGAGGAGAATCAAGACTCCTATAAAGAGCTAGAGATGTCTTCGAGGGACCCTACCCCAGCCTAGCCACTCTTCACCCTTAACATTCAATCCGCAAGAGCTCATCACTACAGTCTATACATTCTCAATTCCACGAGGAGAGCCTCTCTACCCTCAAACACAACCATGAAGTTCTTCAAGTTCTTTACCATGGCATTGCTGCCAGTGACCGTCTTCGCTGTCCCCGCTCCGGAGCCAGAGCCCAAGGCTGTCGGTGCAACTGTCAGTGTGGAGGACTTCAATACTCTCGTCCAGCGCCAGCTAGACCTCAGCAGCCTGCTAGGTGACCTCAAAGACTCTCTATCCGCAATAAAGGAGCTCATCTCCCCCGAAAGCTTGAACAACATCAACTCATTGGTCACCGACGCTGCTTACCTGCTTAAGTCCCCGACATCCAAGCAGATCAAGGATTTGATTCAGACGGTCACCGATCTCCTTGGCGGTGATGCGATCAAGGGTCTTCTCGACAAGTTGCCGTCCCTGCTCAGCAGTGTCAGTGGGCTTCTTAACAAGTCGACCCTTGACAAGATTGTGGCCCTCCTGAATAACGCCAGCATTCTGCTGACGAAGGAATTTGCTGAAAATACCAAGGGATTGATCAACGACATCGCACCGGTAAGTCGCACGGACCCACCTCTCTATACTGAAATACTCAAGAATTGAACTAACATCTCCACAGCTTGTTTCTGCTGTTGCACAAGTGATATCGGCGCTGCTGGGCTCAATCCTAGGTTAGCGAGGAGGATACATAAACGTGGGGAAACTGGAGGATCTTGGTATAGGAGCAGCACGTCTTGGAACTTTTTCTTGAACTCAAATCGAGGACCTAAATCCCGGTGGACACTGTAATTAGAAAGGAGCTTGGAGGATTTGGGGCTTGACCTCACGCACCCCTTCCTGCCACGCACAGCCACACCAAAAAATGTCACCCATAGCTACAGGTACTAGTACTAGAAACCAAGGTGCTCCGAGGGTACTCTCCGCTCGTAGGAAGGAGCTCTTCTCGTCTTTCCTCGAATCAGGCGCATGGGACTTTTCAATTAGTAATGTGATAACGAAACTATCTTGAAATCCGGCACTGAAATCATAAAAGATGGGCGGCCTTCCGTAGGACAGGAACAGGGAAGCCTCCGTAGGCAGCGGTATCATTTTGAAGGGTTGTGGTTATCATTCTTTCTGCCTTTGGAACTACTAGTGTGAGTCTTGTTATAATTCCGGCGGCACGGCGTCCTAGCCACGAACACAAATCAGGTATGCTTACCGACAAGTTCAGACGGTGACTCTTTTCAGTCCATCAATAATCGTCGTCAGCCAAGAGTCAGCAACAATCCAGCGTTGCTCAGGGCGATCGCTAACCGAACCCGGTTGAAAAGGCTTCTTCGGTCCAATCCCGGCTCGGCCATTCCCCACGCCAGACTCATGACATTCAGGAGGCGAGCGCACGACCCCCTCTCCCACGATCGCATCAAAATGCTCTAAACCCAGCGTTTATCCCCTTTCCCCACCTCATGTGGGTTGCAGAGAAGGGAGGGAATAGTCAAACCACTTGAACCCACTCAGAAGGATCTGTCAGCCTTCGGACAACCGACGGTAACACAAAAATAGGGCACACTGCAGTGGATCCGGTTTCCCCCGCGGGTTGGATTCGAGCCACGCGCGGAGAGGCGGGGGCGAACTCTAGTAGATTGCGATTTAATTTAGAGCAATCAAGTCGCGGGGAGGTAGCGATCTTGCAATAAATCGATCCGGCCCCTTCGCATGTGAATTTTCATCCTCAGATTCTATCACAAATCAACCTCATCATCGCCGAATCTTAAGGTTAGGGACACTTGAAAGCCGAGGATCGCTAGGCGTAACGTGATCCAGCACCTGCTAGTCGTTGGTGTTGTCCCCTCACCAAAATCGACACTGTCAACCTTTTCCACGCACTTGACATAGCAATGGAGAACACTCGAAAGCCGGCAAAAGTTCAAAAGTTGACTGGCGATCGTGCAGCGAGGAAGCGCGAGCAAGATCGCCAAGCGCAGAGAAGTGCACGCGAAAAGACAAAGAAACTTATCGCACATCTTGAGTCGCGCATCGATACGTTAACACGATTTCATAATAGTGGGAACGTCCAGGAATTGATTGATGAGCTGGAAGTACAGCGGAAGGCAAATGAAGCACTCCAGACAACATTGCGAACCATCGAAAAAGCTATCAGTACGGGTCTCGCGGAAGCAAGTAGGTGTTCAATGTCTCTAGCCGCGTGGTGTTGAGCTCTCGTTGATGATTGCTCCCCACAACAGATACCGCCCTCCGCGGCTATAATCCTGGTAAGAAAGAGTCAGAAGATGCGCCGCCGAGTTCAGAAAAGGCGAACTCCAGGCAACTGGGACCAAGCCGGCTTGCCTCAGAAATGTCACAGCAAATCACCTTCCCGGACTCCGAGCAACATCGACCGGCCCAACACCATAACATCAGCCCAGCCTACGAAACGTCAACCGTCTTCGAGAAATGCCTGTCGGAGAGTCCGTTTGTGCACCTCGGTGATGGGATATCACTAGCCGGAAAGCCTTCGGATGACACTCATACTCCATTTAGTGCTCCACTGCAACAAGCATTTCCTCTCGAAATGCCCATGTCGATGCCGGAGCTGCTTCATTCGCACGACGGGGCATGCAGCTGCTGCAAACCGCTTCTGCACTTGAACGACATGATCAGTCGATTCTCACTAACATACACCCAAATCATGTCAAACCAACGGGTCCGAGATATGGACATACCAATTCGCGCGGTCCTTCACGGCTGGGACACAGTGTGCCACCTATACCCCCTAGATCCTATCTGGGCAATGCTCCGTGATGCCGATGAGACCTTTTGGCGCCATTGTGGTCCGATGGAGCGCGTGGCTGTTCTGAGGGTGATTAGCTTGATGCTTCGTGTATGTGGTTTGCTGTATACATTTCATAATGCGCGCAGACTGATCAGAGCCACTGGATATTTCAGTACCTCACCGACCCATCAGAAGCGAATTCTAGGAGCCTCCCGAAATTTATGAGACAGCGCCCCTCCCAGCATCGCATCATACACAAGCCATTGATAGACTTTTTGGTGTGGTGAGTACCAACCGTAACCCTCCCAACCTGCTGGCTAAACTAACTAAAGACAGGCCCGGATTGCGCGAAAGGGTGATCCTCTTCCCCCACCAGCACTGCTCGGAGAAGTTTTGGACCCTATTCTGGACCTGCTTCCGGTTCGTCTGGCCGCATCGCCTGCAGGATTCCTTCGTACAGCAGCGCCATACTGGACACTACCGATTCTCTGACCTGTTTAACAAATACTTTTATGATCTCCAATCTTGGTGCATGACTCCAACATTCGTCCAGGAATTTCCTGATCTAGAGGAGGACGTTAACATTGTACCAACATCAGTCGAATCAGCCTCAACTCCACGGGACGGTGAGAGCTTCGCCATAGGACGTTCAGGGCTCAACCAGGAGAATGCTTCACGGCTCGAGCCAATGCCAGGGAATTTTTTTGCAGCCTTCCAAGCTACAGATTGGGCTGCGGCACGAAACCAGATGTATTGACATTTCCTCCCATATCTGCCTAGTTATGGGGTTGCGGTTCGGTATTATCCCTCAACTCACGATTTCCTGGGCAGTTGGTGCAGCCGATAGTTGTGGATCGAAGGAACATGGAAAGTGTGACATCCATTTTTTGCGACGATTAGTTTGTAAGTTTTGTAGGCACACTAGGAAGATACATAGTTAGTTGCCTTTTCTTCGACCATAATTTTCCCTTCCTCTCGCTGCCAGACAAGTATTGTCCGCGATGGGTCGCATCCAAGCTGAGCGTAAATCCCAGACATAAACCACTGATGAATATTTCAATCTCTTTGCGTTGACTCTTACTTGGTAGCGTGGTGCTGCGATGGATTTGTTGGTGTTGGAGTGAAGTGCGGCCGGAAATACGGATTAAGCCACGTGACGTAGATCCGGAACTCCGGCTCAGATGGTGGCGAACCTGCAGGCTCAATCTGTCAACGCGAACAGGGCTGTATATCAAAAAAAAAAATAAACTTAACGCAGGAAAGGGAGACGATTCGAGGGATTCCAATACCTAAAATCGCGGTGCAAGACCCATGGATGAATCTACTCCTTCGATTCAGACCCCTGGTTGGCGAATATCCAAGGCTTGCCAAGAATGCAGGAAGAGGAAGATCAAGTGCAATGGGGACCATCCGTGTAAAACCTGCGAGCTGCGTGGCACGGCCTGTTTGTACCGTGATGTGATTCGACAACGCAAAAAGAAGCACCAGGACTATCGCAAGAGTGAAGCATTGGCGCCGAATGGGTCCTCTCGGCCCGAGCATGGAAGTGACCGGCAGGACTCGCCGGGGTTGTCACAGGAGTCGTCGCGCCGAAGGGAGCCATCTTTCAGCTTCAATAATAGTGTGTCAGCCACACACATGGCGTCGCCGTCCTGCAAGGTACAGCTGTACTATGGATCCACCTCACACTTTGCGCTGATGCATGAGATCTACCGGGACTTAGTCTCAAACCCAACAGCTGTTCCGGCGCAGGCTCCGCATGGCCAAGTGGAGGAAGCTGGGGCTGGCCTTGACATGTTCAGTTTCCGCAGCATATTCTTCGGGACTCCATCTGAATCGAACGACTCGTACGGCGGTTTGCGAATGCATATGACAGACCCCCGGCTGTTGTTTTTACCTTATGAGTTGGCCAATGTATTCCTGCAGCGCTTTTTATCATCGAACTACTACCTTCTCCCGTTTTGGTGCCCGGAGATCTTCTACCGACTCCTGGAGCAGCTCTATAACCTGACTCCGACTGCTCGCGCCGACAAATGGTCTGAGAGTATACTCTTGATGGCCTTAGCCATGGGTTCTCTGGGAACGGAGCATTATGCGTGGGGTGATGTGATGTTCGAGCGTGTAAAAGCATCCTGCGATTCCTCGTTTGATGACGTGGTGAACCTTCAAACGGTGCAGTTATCAATGTTTATGATAAGTCACCTACTTTATGCCTCTTAAAAAACCGGTGCTGACGCCGTGACTAGTACGCTCATTTTCAAAATGAACAGGGAAGACCGAATTCGGCTTTTCTGCATCTGGGGACCGCAACTCGGAAGGCCATCTCGGCAGGATTGCATAAAGAGTCCCCAAGGGAGCGGGGGGACGGGGCCGACATCATTGAAGAACGACGAGTGACGTTTTGGGCGCTTTATTTTTACGAAACGTGGGTTAAACCACCCCTTTTAGTCATTGAACTTGACTGAACTGATGTTGGAATAGCTGGATTTGTTTTCACTTAGGACGTCCAAGCTCGTTATCGCGGCGAGATGTTGGAATTTCCCTACCAGAAGACTCATTCATGCTTGCCCTGGACCACCTTGCCAAAGCTATCGGCCGTTCCGCTGATGAAATGTATGGTCGGCATCATGACTCCTTGTTGCAAATGTGGAGACTCGCAAGGTCGATAGCAGATGACCTTCGCTGCTTCGACTCCAAGATGCAGTGCGCGTTAGGGTTCGGATTAGATAAATGTCCCCAACCTGGTGGTATTGGGGTACAGCAAACAATGTTCACAACACGTGAGTTTGTCACTTGATTGAATTTCCACGTAACATGCTCATAGACAAGTTTACTACCACATAATTCTCCTGACATTTCGACCGTTTCTGATATTTCGCGGCCGATGGAACCACGATATGAAATCGTCTTCCCAGCAACCAGCCAAAAGCTCTACAAAACGAGAAATACCTCCTTGGTTAAACGAAGCATGCAACCGTGCGCTCAGCGCTGCCTGCAAAACTATTCACTATTTATGTGGATCGTATGCCGTAAACGAGCTTGTCAAAGTATGAGTCTTTAGTCCCCCCCACCCCAAACGCGCGAGCTAATGCTCTTAGGAACTGCGCTACCATGCATACTTTCTGTCAAGCTCATGCTTCGCTTTGATATTTGACCTTCTACAGGGGCAAGATCTTGCTGCAACCCATCTCCCGTGGATCCATGCGGCTCTACATGCCCTTTTTACAATGAGAAACAACACTGCC
Source organism: Aspergillus conjunctus (assembly GCA_027569095.1). Classification (NCBI taxonomy): domain Eukaryota; kingdom Fungi; phylum Ascomycota; class Eurotiomycetes; order Eurotiales; family Aspergillaceae; genus Aspergillus; species Aspergillus conjunctus. Next base: position 112,185 of record JAPDEL010000088.1, on the reverse strand, counting down.
GTTAATAGTTCGATTGTGGCAATCCAGACAGTCCTCAGGAAAATAGATCCTGCATACGAATGGAAGCCGCCTGGTGAAACTGGAAACCAGATTTCTAGCATAGAACAAGGTACAACGGCGACACGACAGCCCTCCAACGGCGTACCCGCTGCACGACAAGCCCCAATCCTCGAAACCTATGCCGCTGAAAAACCTCTGACTGAAGCTCTTCCAATATTGTCTGATTTCCAGGGTGGGGTTTTGCGAGATGGCATCCTCACGACTGGTAGCGGAAGTGTGGCCAGTGGTGATGACCTCCTTGATTTCACCCAGTCAGATATGGGATGGAACTTTGACTTTTCTACCATGGACCTTGAAACGTTTTTCTCGAACTGATAATATCAGCTTTGAGTGAACCATACCCTAAAATTTTGAGATCAATAATATGCTATCATACCTTTCAGCTGCGATAGATCCATTCTCATGGTCGGGATTAAGGCGGAAATAACCTGGGCAACTAAAGTCTGGGGGCTTTCAACCAGGGAACATGAAAGCATGATACGAGACGTCCAGAGCTATGCCAGGGCTGTCATGCCTACGAGGTTGAAAACCTTGACTCCGGCCTTGATTTCTACACTGAATCCCGTGGTTCAAGGTCTGATCTCCCTTGGGTATTCCATCTTGGCGGATTGGACCGGAAAAGGTTACCATGATTCGACTCTCAGTCTCATCCACTGTGTATCACATGAGAATATTGCTCAACATTCAATGCCCTTCCGCCCCAATTTCGGCCAAACTATAATGGTGGTAATACTACTTGAATAGGGTCACGGGTTCTGTCAATTGATATGATGGAAAATTAATGTTTATAATGTTCGGTTGTGGGGGCATTCGTGCCCTCTACGCCGCCATGGCCCTTGCTTAATAAGGAGATACCATCACTATCTGTTTGTAAATTGAAGCTACTGCCAGGTAATCACACGATCTTCACGAGAAGTAAACAGCTATTCCAGTGAACATGGCTCTGGTAGTATCGATGACTCATCACCAGCCATGCTCGGGATTCACAATAATGTCTGGCAGGTTGGTCGGTTATCCTGCAAGTATATAATGATTTGAAATCCTTCGAACTGGCCGAGAAAGTCTAATCAATTGGATAGCGAGTCACTATAACACCAGCGTTGAATTGAAGCAAGGGGATGGTGGCCTTCGGCCAATTCGCCCATACATCACAGATTACGGAATCAACCTGAGATAGGGAGACACTGATTAGAAGGACTGAACTGAGTGGTATCTTTGGCTTGTGCGACAGGGAAACAAAAACTTAGGTCTATACCAGTATCTGACCTTTGGCAGTTCTGCAAACAGCCAGCCATGATCTGGGCCGCGACATAAGGTCACCTCAGAAATGGATCATCCTGAATGGCAGCAATCTACCTAGGTAGGAAGTAGCCTTGTAATTCGAAGTTGGGGGATTGTCAGGCACATCCTGTCGAGGCATCGAGGCATCCATGGATTCCTCAGGCCAGTGGCCGAAAACGGCAACCAGCTCGGGGAAAGTATTTCCGGCCCTATCCGAGGAGAGCGGTCATCACCTGGATCAATTTTCCTCTGCCACTCGTGACTTCCCGCGGAACCGAGCTGGAAAGGTTGCATCCACCACTGCCATTCACCGTGGGAGGAAAAACTCTCTCATTGATCTCCACGCTTCTCGTTCTGAACGCGTCTTGGCTTCGAAGAAAAGAAAAATTCACAGGATTGAAAACACAGGCAAGAATTATGCCCTTGAGGTCCTTTTAATGGACAGTAATGGCAGGGGAAAAGTCGGGGCTGCCTAACAGCGCCTCCTTGGATCCGTGCGTTTCGGCCGGAACTATACTGCGAAACAGTGTGGGTACCAGGCTGGTGATGAAGGGTCGATCCCGTCGAACGACTGGCGAACCAAATTTTGGAAGACCCATCGATGACCCTCTAATCCCTGGTTTTACCCCCTGGGGTGGGCTTTAATCTATGCCTGACGGCCTAGACCGTGGTCATTCTGGCGGATGATCGGATTAACCTCAAATGCACCTTGTGGCGTTCGAAATCATGGCCCTTCGCCGATCACTGTCAGATCTTGACTGATATTTAGGCACCTCGCCCGTGTCTACCCCTCGTGGCTATTCGGTTTTGGACTTCGTGGACAAGAACGTGGTGCTTGCTATCGATGCAATAATCCCCGATCATGGTCCTGTTGGCTTCAACAGTGTGCCATCCTTCCCATTCGCTGTCTACCGAGCAACGAATGGCACCGGAGCTGTCGTGGTAGGTTGTGTGTCTGGAGATCTTTTCACCTGAGAATGCCGCGGGATCGTTTGCTCACATCACTCTTCTATGTGTAATAGGATATACCACCCGGAGAGCGATAACGGAAAGCTGAATTCTGAACAGTCTTCGTCATCGGTGTCCAACGGACATGGATGCGGGGCAGCTACTCCAGTCAACGACCCTACCTTGACCTCCCTTGCCCAACTCGGTCTTTATCGATTGGGCTTTAGTCGGGCTTTCGTTGCGCTCTTTGAGGATCACAAGACACGTGTTATTGCTGAAGCAACGATTCCCTCACTGTCCGCGCAGGAAAAGCGACATGGAGGGTCTTCCTCTCTCATCGGATTGAACACGTTACAACCCGAGCTTAAGCAGAACAAGTTTGTCGATACCTCAATCGTGACAACCAGTGATACGGTTTGCATTGTGCGGGATGTTGAACCGGTGAAGTCTCTGAAGGGACACCCTTTTGTGGCCTACTACCCGCATGTACGATTTTACGCGGAGGTCATGCTGCGAGGTTCTTCTGGCGAGGTTCTTGGGACTTATGGCGTTGTCGACAGTTCCCCTCATCCTTCTTTTGGGGTGGCGGAGTTAACGGATCTACGGGATGTCGCTAGAACAATTTCTAGGTACCTTGAAAAGGTGTGGATGGCGCAACACAACTGCCGCTCCGAACGCCAGCTCAGTGCGCTCCTAAAGCTTGTCAAAGGAGAGTCGGACTCTCAGCCTAAAGAGCGGATGCCTCACAGGAAAAATCATGCCTCAAGTCATCCCCCACCTCCGCCATCTGGGGTGCCTGATCTCCATCGGGTACCGGTCTCAAGTTCTGAACAGCGTGATGTTTCGCCACATTCCACAATACCGAGATTCCATAGAGACACGGATGTCTCACCATTTTTCCAAAATCATGAACTTGGAACTAGCCCTCTTTCACCCCGTGACACGCACCAGCAACATGTTCGGAAATGTTCTGACGAGTCAAATAATCTTATCCTGGTGACGCAGACGGCTTCAATACCAAGTAGAACCTCCTGGCTTTTCTCGCGCGCTAGCTTTCTGCTCCGTGATTGCATGGACCTCGACGGTGTCTTATTCTTGGATGCATCGCGCTCAAACTCTCGAAGGTGAGTTCAAGAATCCCCAACTTTGCTTGCAAACATGTGTTGATTGAAAAAAAAAAAAAAAAGTTCCTCTTTTGGCAATAGTAGTGACTCTGAAATGAGTCCAAAAAGTCACGAAACCGGTGATACATCTCAGTCACTCAATATTTCCCACGGTGCGTGGTCTGAGAAGTTCTGCGAGCCATTAGGTGTTGCGACGTCGGAGGGATCTGGGGCGAATGGTGGAAGGTCTTGCCAGACTTTGACAGAGGGCTTGCTGCACGATATGTTTGCTGCTTTTCCCCAAGGCGAGGTTTTCTATTCCCCTTCACTGAATAACTTGGACACCGATAAATCCAAGGGTCACCCCCAGAACGGTAACCACGAGAAAGGTAAAGGTAATGTGTACCGAGAACTGTCTGCTCGTCTCGCACATAACTTCCCAGATGCCAAGTCAATGGTGTTTGTTCCACTTTGGAACTGGGATAAGTCTCGATGGCTGGCCGGAACTCTCATCTGGACATGTCAAGATCATTGGGCGTTTGGGAGGGATGATTTATCTTACCTTCGAGCTTTTGGCGACTCGATCGCTTCAGAATTTTCTCAACTGGACTGGTCTACCACAGAAAAGTCTAAATCAGACCTGCTTTCGTCTATCAGTCACGAGCTACGGTCTCCTCTGCACGGAATGCTTGCTAGCACCGAGTTGTTACAGGGCACGAGCCTCGAGCCGATCCAGCGGGACATGGTCTCGATGGTTGAGACATGCGGTCTCACTTTACTTGACACGATGAACTACCTGTAAGTCATAATCCTCAGACTTGATATAGTATCATAAAACTGACTTATTGGTTAAGGCTCGACTTTGCAAAGATCAACAACTTAACCCACGTGCACAAGAAAACTGGGGATCAAGACCCCGATATCGATGACTTAACCGCGGAATTCGACCTCGATACTTTAGTAGAAGATGTTACTGATGCCTTATATTCTGGTCACCGGTCAGCAATCAACGCTTCCAAAATAGCTGGTCGTTATCTTCCAGTCGGGGCTGGGGTAAACAGAAGACCTGAGGATAAACAATCGAACGACATTAGTGATTTGTCTGTCGTGGTTCGTATCGAAGAACAGGATTCATGGAAGATATCATCTTTATCCGGTGGTTGGAGGCGGATAATCATGAATCTACTGGGAAATGCGTTTAAATTTACTAGACAAGGGTTCATCGAGGTCTCCCTTGCCAAGAGGGTGGAGAGAGGCCACGGACCGAATCAGGTATTCGCGCACCTTACGATCACCGACACCGGCAGTGGAATTTCCCCGGAATTCTTGGAGCATAGGCTATTCACTCCCTTCTCACAGGAGAGCATTTTGACCGAGGGTGTTGGCCTTGGCCTGAGCATTGTGCAGCAATTAGTGACATACTTGGGAGGCTACATCGAGATCAAAAGTGAGATCGGTGTAGGAACGCAAGTGGATGTACACATCCCGTCCGAATTCATAGAGATAGAACCGACAGGTCCAACGTTTGCCCAGAGAAATGCCCCAGGGCTTCGGATTATGACGCGCGTTTGCTTGGTGGGACTGAATGCATATGTCAACCTGAAGGAGGCGCCTCAAGGACTGCTCACTACGGATGCTAAACGGAAAATTTCAATACGCAGTGCGGTCAGTAACATCCTTCTGAGTCAGCCTGGCTGGATGGTCTCTTGTGCAGACACGATTGATCGGGCAGTCGGAGATATCGTGGTGGTAGAGGAATCCACTTTGAAAAAAATTGCAGAGCAAGGGCCGATTAAGACTGCCTTCAAGTCAATCATTGTGCTTGGTGAACATGGCATCTCTATCCCCAATGACTTTGCTATCGAAGGAGCAGATGTTATCTACATTCCCCAGCCGTATGTTCAACCCCCCGGCTAAACTAGTTGAGAGCTGACTGAGAATCTCCAGACTCGGACCACGTAAGATTATTCAAGCGCTGCAGCGGTTTACCGAGACCCAGGTGCAACCAGAAGCGGGTGACGAGAGTCCCATATTTGGCCCCATTTCCGGTATGCCGATGAGAGGTCGCTCCCTTTCTGAGGCGTTTGCAATGGCCAAGGGAATAGAGTCTCCTCCGGTGGTAAAGGAGAACGTGTCTGAATTTTCTCCTCCTACTCCGAAGGGGTCAGGTCGACAAGACCTCCATGTTTTGATTGTTGACGACAATGATATCAATCTCAGGGTAAGGAGTAGCTCCTCCTCAGAAAGGGTACCTAGCTGACTCCATAAACAAGATTCTCTCCACCTTCATGCGCAAGATCGGATGCAGCTACGAGACCGCATCCAACGGGCTTGCTGCCCTTGAAAAATACAAAAAGTCCAACCGAAGATTTGACTACGTCTTAATGGGTACGACTCCCAACTAAGCCATGCCCCTTCTACCACGAGTTCTGACAATACAAATAGACATCTCGATGCCCATAATGGACGGGATCGTTGCGTCTAGTAGGATCCGAGAATATGAAGAACACCTCTCGTTACCACGGACGGCTATAATGGCAGTCACCGGGGTTGCCTCCAGCGAGATGCAACAGCAGGCCTTTGCAGCTGGGATAGACGATTATCTGGTGAAACCGCTTTCACTTCACGACTTGAAACGAATTATGAGCATTACATGAAACAACGGGTATATAGAGCCCTGGTGGGGTGTATATGGAGTTATTGCCAAATCTGTGTGTTGGCGATTGAGTAATACCGGAAATCATTATTATTTATTTTATTGCAATGATAAGAGAACATTGCAGATTATACAAGGGAACGGCCCGGAGCGAGCTCGTCGATATTTCGATATCGAGGAAATACCAATCACTCAATTATGTATGGCTTGGGCAAGTCGTCTCAGCCATATATGTAGCCTCATATTGGCAAGGCAGTCCGCAAGCAGATGTTTAAAAACACAATTCCAAAGCTTTGATTTGAAATTGGCTTACTAAACGTTTTTCATCCCTCTCCTAAAAACACCGGATAATATCTATATTCAGAGCAAACCTCCATCCTTCTCCCCATTAAACGGAACACTCCTTTTTGCTAAATTTCATATATCCGTGTGTGGATTATACCTAAGCCCCACACTCTTATATCCAGGTCCTAAGCTCCGAACTAAGTGCTATATCCACATCGGTAGACGGCAGATACCAACTAATCTTGAGCCGAGTAAAGTAGACACGTCCAGCACCCCTGAATCGATAATAAAGTCCACAATGGGAGATCAAACGCAAGCCCCTGATCCGAGTGGTCGAAGTAGTCTCCCGATCGGATCGAGCCTTTATGGATAATGGCAGCAATGACGCCCGCCCCTGGGCGAATCTTAGCACGGGAAGTACTTCTTCTATGGACCCAATGGAGGCCCTATGGATTCGTCATAGAGGGAGTAAGAGAGTTAATTGGTGGAAATTATGGCTCTGTTGAGAAATTAAAAGTTTTTTTCGTTTTTTTGACATCGGAAATACGGATGTAGAGGAATTACGGATATACGGGTTTACGGGATATCCTCTCTTTTCGAGATCCCAGTGAGAATCGATCTGATAAATATGAAGGGAGGTCCAGAGATCCGGTAGGGTAGGACTTTTGTGTGTGTGTTAGTATATTTATTGAATTTGTTTGATACTTAATTTTTAGGAGAGGTTGGTGTGGACTGGTGGGTATGTATAAAGTCTGCCTAATGGCTCAAGAGAAAATATACTTACGAATAAATCGGCAGTGACAACGGGATACTGTTCGTCGCTATGGATACGCCGTCCTCGGAAACGATCGACCTGGAGCACGGGGCGAGTATATCGAAGAGACTTACACTGACTTTCCGCAATATTAATGTGCATGTCACCGCGCCTGACGCTGCCCTGGGCGAGACACTGTGGTCGGTGGTCGATCCGCGACAGATTTTGGATTACTTCAAGAGCAGCCACAGACTAAAGAGGGTATGTTGGAATTTCCCGCCAGCGGGGCAAAGAATAATTGCAGAGAATGAGTTGACTGAGACGGCTGTGAACAGACTATTCTGAAGGATGTGACGGGTCAAGTACGGCCTGGAGAAATGGTTAGAGGAGAAGCTTATGACAGAGTATTATGCTTCGATAAATGCTGATTGTTTATAGCTCTTGGTACTGGGTCGTCCGGGATCCGGATGTACTTCGTTTTTGAGGGTCCTTTCGAATGACCGTGAATCGTTTGATGAGGTGGAGGGCGAAACACGATACGGAAGCATGGACCATAAAGCCGCGAAGAAATACAGACAGCAGATCATGTTCAACACGGAGGACGACGTGCACTTCCCGACACTGACGGTGAACCGCACGATGGAGTTTGCTCTGCGGAATAAGATTCCCCGCGAACGACCGGATGGCGTGGAAAAGCGGGACTTTGTGAAGGACCACAAGGATGGAATCCTAGACTCATTGGGCATCCTTCACACCAAGAAGACATTGGTGGGAAATGAGTTTATTCGCGGGGTTTCTGGAGGTGAGAGGAAGCGAGTGTCGTTGGCTGAGGTGATGGCTGGTCAGGTGGGATATCCCTCCCTACCTCCCCCGTTATTGGCTCTGTTTTAACTTGTTATAGAGCCCCGTTCAATTCTGGGATAACCCGACTCGGGGACTGGACTCAAAGACCGCGGTGGAATTCGCGAGGATGCTCCGGCGGGAGGCCGACGAGAACAACAAGACCATGGTTGTCACTATGTACCAAGCTGGAAATGGAATCTATGACGAATTCGATAAGGTGTTGGTGCTCGCTGACGGTCTGGTCACGTACTGTGGTCCTCGCCGCCAGGCCCGGGGCTACTTTGAGGATATGGGTTTCGTGTGCCCCAAGGGAGCTAACATCGCGGACTTCCTCACTTCAGTCACCGTCCTGACTGAGCGTATTGTTGTTCCGGGCATGGAGGAGAAAGTACCCAGCACACCAGAGGAATTCGAGGCGCGTTTTAAAGCGAGTGCGATTTACGCGGCTATGCTAGACGATATCGTGGCACCTGAAAAGCTGTTTGAGGAAGACGAGAACCTGGCGATGGCTGTGGCGGGTGAAAAAAAGAAGCACCATCTCCCACGTCCGCAGAGTGTGTACACGACAGGTCTGTGGGATCAGATAATGGCCTGCACAGTTCGGTATGTCATCCCTGAAAACAAGCGACATCATATGCTGACCTGATTACAGTCAATTCCAGATCATGTCCGGAGACAAGCAGACCCTTGTGATCAAAATGGCCTCATCCATCATCCAAGCGTTGGTCTGCGGAAGTCTGTTCTATAATCTGAAACTAGACAGCTCTTCGATCTTCCTTCGACCGGGTGCCTTGTACTTTCCGGTACTTTACTACCTGCTCGAGTCCATGTCTGAGACCACCGGTTCATTCATGGGACGTCCGATTCTCTCCCGACAGAAGCGGTTTGGCTTCTACCGGCCCACGGCCTTCTGCATCGCCAACGCCATCACTGATATCCCCATCACTATGATCCAAGTTTCCTGCTTCTCGCTGATTCTCTACTTCATGACCTCTTTGCAAATGGATGCCGGCAAATTCTTCACTTTTTGGATCATTGTTGTTGTCAATACGCTGTGCTTCATGCAGATGTTCCGGGCCGTCGGAGCGTTATGCAAGAAATTTGGCAATGCCTCGAAGATTACAGGACTCCTGTCAACCGTGTTCTTTGTATACGGAGGTATGGAAGTCCAGGCTCACCAAGATGGCAGACGCTAACATGTCTTAGGTTACCTGATTCCCTTCGAGAAGATGCATGTTTGGTTCCGGTGGATTTTCTGGTTAAACCCGGCAGCATATGCTTTTGAGGCACTCATGGCAAACGAGTTCTCTAGCTTGCAGCTGGAGTGCGTGGAGCCCGATTATGTTCCCTATGGTCCAGGATATCCTGACTCCACGTCGGCGAGCCGTGGCTGCTCTGTGCCCGGTAGTAACGATGAAGGTATTATTTCCGGCGCTGACTACATCCGCGAGCAGTACAGCTATTCTCAAAGCCACATCTGGCGCAGCTTTGGTGTCATCATCGGCTTCTGGATGTTTTTCATCGCCCTCACCGCGATCGGCTTTGAGCTACGGAATAGTCAATCTGGCTCATCGGTCCTTCTGTACAAGCGTGGCAGCGAGAAAAGTCGCACTGATGGGGAGAGGGGGGTGGCAGTCAGCTCAAGTGATAAGGTACAGACACTGGCTCAGTCCGGCAAACAGTCGACGTTCACATGGAACCATCTTGATTATCACGTTCCTTTTCAGGGTCAGAAAAAGCAACTTCTTAACCAAGTGTTTGGGTATGTGAAGCCAGGCAACCTGGTAGCTCTAATGGGGTGCTCTGGAGCTGGAAAGACGACGTACGTGAATACTCGATCACGGCGATAAAAACCACATGCTAACTTGGTTACAGACTTCTGGATGTTCTGGCCCAACGCAAGGACAGTGGCGAAGTGTACGGTTCAATCTTAATTGACGGAAAACCGCAGGGAATCAGCTTTCAGAGGACCACAGGGTATTGCGAACAAATGGACGTGCACGAGTCGACCTCGACCGTTCGTGAAGCTCTGATATTTTCAGCATTTCTCCGCCAGCCTGCTAGCGTTCCTGAAGCAGAGAAGGTTGCTTACGTGGACCATATTATAGATTTGTTGGAGCTGAGTGACATAAGTGATGCTCTCATTGGAGGTATGTAAAGATCAAAGGATATACATCGCCGCGATATTGACCACCTTAGTTCCCGGGGCTGGTCTCAGCATCGAACAACGGAAGCGTGTAACTCTTGGTGTTGAACTGGTGGCCAAACCCACGCTTCTCTTCTTGGACGAGCCAACTTCCGGTCTCGACGGCCAGTCAGCCTACAATATCATTCGCTTCTTGAGAAAGCTTGTGGACAGTGGGCAAGCCGTTTTGGTATGTCAATCTGGAACTACTAGCGGAGAGAACACTAACGAGAATTGCAGTGCACCATTCACCAACCCTCTGCAGTTCTGTTCGACGCGTTTGACTCGTTGCTTTTGCTGGCCAGAGGTGGAAAGATGGCATACTTCGGCGAGAGTAAGTTTCAGCATGTTAGCTAGGCCTTCACATTCTAACAAGCCACAGCCGGGCAAGATTCCGAGAAGGTGTTGAGATACTTCGCAAAGAACGGCGCACCCTGCCCCTCGGATGCCAACCCGGCCGAGCATATCGTCGAGGTCATCCAGGGAAGCCCGGATCAGACGGTCGACTGGGTTGATGTGTGGAATCGCTCCGAAGAACGCGAGCGTGCGATCTCTGAACTAGAGGGATTGAATCGGGCCAGTCAGGGGAACACCGGCGCAGAGGACCAGTCTAGCTTTGCAACCTCGCGGTGGTACCAGTTCCGCATGGTCCTCCAGCGCATTATGATCCAGATTTGGAGAGAGCCGGACTACATGTGGAACAAGATCATCCTGCACATCTTTGCGGCGCTTTTCAGCGGCTTCACCTTTTGGAAAATGGGCGACGGTACCTTTGACTTGCAGCTGCGTCTTTTTGCTATTTTCAACTTTATCTTCGTGGCCCCGGGCTGTATCAACCAGATGCAGCCATTCTTCCTGCACAACCGCGACATCTTTGAGACCCGGGAGAAGAAGGTGAGCTCACGTATGATTTCAATTCGAACGTCCGCTAAAAATGAATAGTCGAAAACCTACCACTGGCTGGCGTTTATTGCAGCCCAGACCGTATCCGAGATTCCCTACCTGATCATCTGTGCCACGCTCTACTTTGCCTGTTGGTACTTCGTGGCCGGCTTCCCGGTCGAAGCAAGCGTTTCCGGCCACGTGTATTTGCAGATGATCTGTGAGCCACGCTCTCCGAGTCCACCTGTCGCTAGCCATGATGCTAATTGAACCCAGTTTACGAGTTCCTATACACCTCAATCGGACAGGCCATCGCGGCGTACGCGCCAAACGAATACTTCGCGGCCGTCATGAACCCCGTCATCCTCGGCGCAGGCATGATCAGCTTCTGCGGTGTGGTCGTGCCATACGCAAGCATCCAGCCGTTCTGGCGGTATTGGATATACTACCTGGATCCGTTCACGTACTTGGTGGGTGGCCTATTGACCGATGTTCTCTGGGATGTCGATGTCCATTGTGATCCATCGGAGTACGTTCAGTTCAGCGTCCCTACGGGCCAGACCTGTGGCGAGTACATGGCCGATTTCCTCTCTGGGCAGGCGGGATACTTATTAGATGCGAACTCGACCACGACCTGCTCGTTCTGTCGGTACTCCACGGGGGCGGATTATGCGAAGACTTTCAACCTCCAGGAGAAGTATTATGGGTGGAGAGATGTAAGCCATTCAATACAATAGTCTGTTGGGGATGAACTTGAACTGACTTATTCCTAGACCGGCATTACCGCTCTCTTTTGCATCTCGTCCTACGCGATGGTGTTTCTGATGATGAAACTGCGGAGCAAGAAGACCAAAGAAGCCCGCTCCGAGTAGGAGATGGTGGAGAGAATGATAAGATGGGTTTGAATGGGGGCTTGCTTGGCTGGCCTCGTTGCGCTTTTTGTTAGTGTTCTTCTGGAAAGTTTTTGGGCACATCCATGTCCGGCACTGCATGGTATATATAGAGTAATTAGAAGATAGATCTAGAGCTATATAGATGTTTTAATATTGCACTGTGAATTTCGGGATCTACCTACTGCCCGTCTACGCGATTTGGCGGCTTCTTTATCATCAAAACTCCGTCTTATCACATTCGGAGACCATTCAGCATTCGATGCTATTATTACTAGGAGAGATAGAGATGACTTTTTGACCGTATTGATGAGAGGTAGCTCAGAGAAAAGATGTGGAGAGAAGACGAAACGGCTCGCTTGTGGAAGAAAGTTAACCCCGATGGGGAAATCCATCGACAACACCAAAAACGCGATCCACGCGACCCGAAGACAAGACTGCACCCCCAGGCCAGAGCCAACCCGAAACCCACCGCGACCCTTCCCACCTCTGTCGCCGTCTTTGATGATGGCACCGGTGAACTTGCCCAAAGCCATGGATCTCTCAGGCCGCACTCCGATCTATCGCCTCACCAAAACCCCCGTCCCTGCGCCGCCGCCGCCGCCACCGCAAGCTCAACCCCGTCCCCCGCCGGTGCCCAATCCCCAGGTCAATTCCCAGGCCAATTCCCAGTCCCTGCAATACCAATCGCCGTACCACTCGCCGTACCAGTCGCCTTATACCTCCTCCCAGTCTGCCCCGGAAGATGGCGCCCAGGCTGCCCCGGTTCCCCCTATCCCACCGAACCCCGACTCCGACGCGAAGGGCTCCCCGCTCACGAAGCGACGCGGGCGGAAACTTCAGGAGAACGAGGTCCTCATCTTGATCAACTGCTGTTTGGAGTTCCAGAGCATGTGGATCGACAACCGACCCCGGTTTTGGTTCTGCGTCTCTACGAGCCTCAAACGCCAAATAAAGCGGAACTTCTCGTGGCAATCATGTCGGTCGATCACGGACGAGTTGGTCGCTGAGCGTCGGGAGCGTCGCCGGGACGTCGCTGCAGGGAAATGCGCCGAACAACCCCTCACAGAACTACGCCTGGCTACGGACAAGTGGATCGCTGTGGTTGACAAGCTCGAGGCACGACCGGAGGCTACCCCCCTGGCTCTGACGTTCAAGCGGCCGGCCCAGCCGGATTACAATGAGTCGGACCCGACTGGTGGGAAGCGATCCAAATACGAGCAGCAGACGACGACGACGCCGTCGATGCCGCAAACTCCTGCTGTGGGTCAGGCCATGGCGCCCCCGCCTGTGGTTAGCCCTGTGATGATGGACCTACAGAGCCTCAGGCTGGATTTGCAAGGGGTGCGGCGGGAGATGCTGGACATGAGGCAGGAGCTGAATAGGAAATTGGGGTTGGTCATGCAGGCTCTGCAGGAGATCAAGGAGCTGAATGAGTCGAAGGCCAAGTGATGCGCAGGCGCAAGTGGAATCGAGACTCCTAATCTTATATACTTATTATGTGGCCAACCAATTCGATGGGGTTGGTCGCTTCCGAGCCGACGCGACATCGTGCGCGCTGCACATCCCAACCGCCCAGGCATACCCGGCTATGGTATCGCACCCTGCGAGACGGGTCCTCGACTAGCTTGAGGGATGTCGTGGGATGCGAGAGGGGTCACGCCGACTGAGGCCAATGGCAATGAGCAGGGCTATAGTGCCAGACACGTCTAAGAACCCGGACCAGCTGTATCCAGTTTCATAACAGGTTATTAGCCATATTATTTCGTATCGAAGGCCGATAGACGTGCCAATATTTATGATTCTCGGGCAGTACTAAACCGACTAAACCGACGGTCGCAGCGGGAGCCTCGGAGCATTTGTGATCCAAGTCTCGGAACACGTGGGGACGCAGCGGAGATTTTATAGGCAGCTCCTCGTCCAAGCGAGATTCAGGCACCGGTGGGCGAGATGCAGATACGCCGTTCTCGAGTGCGTCATCGCTGTAATTGACTACTGTCATCCCCACACTATGCCGCGCCACAGCTTCCGCCTAGCCTTCACCCCCTCCAACGTCTTTGTCCTCTACTGGCTGTTTTTTTCCCGAGCCGTTCGGCTGATTTGGATCGTCGTTTTAGTGCCTCTGCCCTGACTCGGTCGATGGTCAAGCGACGACCCAGTGTTCTAGTCTAGGCCGTGAAGCGGCAATCCGTCCGCGACCTTCCTGCCAACATAAATCGTGAAGATCGCTGTTTTCTCGCCATCGTTCAACACCAGGTTCACGTACGCTCTGGGCTAAAATGCATCTCAAGCTCGCTCTGTCGCTTTTACCTGTCGCCGCTCAGGCTATTAACATCATCTCCTCCAACGACGATGGCTGGGCCGAAATCAACATTCGCTCTCTCTACCGCGCCTTGACTGCCGCCGGACATTCGGTGGTTGTCTCCGCCCCGGCAGAGAATCAGAGCGGCACTGGTACGTGCCAACCCCATTCCCGATACGTAGTCTACAAAATTCACATAACAAAATAGGTTCCCTGGATTGGACTCCCTCGGCGCGAACCAAGCCCTGCGAGTTCGACAGCTGTCCTGCGAATAGCGGCGCGTACGGAAACAACGCGACAGACCCCCATCTCAACTGGGTCAACTCCTACCCCGTCACCTCCATCAAGCACGGAATCGACACGTTCTCTCCCGAGTTCTTTGGCGGCGACCCTGATCTCGCCGTCACCGGCCCCAACGTAGGCAGCAACATCGGCCTAGCCGTTTATTTCTCCGGCACAGTCGGCGCAGCCACCTACGCCGCCAAAACGGCCGGTATCCCCGCGATCGCATTCTCCGGAAAATCTGGCGACCCAACCGCCTGGGACGAGGTGCCTCCCCTCTACACCACGGTGTACGCGGAGCTAGCGACCCGCGTGACAGACCGCATCATTGCAGCGGGAACGCCCTACTTGCCCGACGGTATATGGTTGAATGTGAATTTCCCCGAAGTGAGCGACTCCATCTGTGCCAGTGTCGACGACTTCGAGTATGTGCTGTCGCGGATCCACGCCGCGGTGCCCCTCATCACGCCCGACGATGTGGAGACGTGCGGTAGTACGCGTCTGCCCACGGAGAGGTCCGTGGTCAACACTGACGGGTGCTATGTCAGTATCTCAGTGGGGACGGCCAGCGACAAGGGCGACGCGGATGCAACCTTGCAGGGGGTGGTTCTGGAGAAACTGGGCGATTTCCTGTCCTGTTTGCCCTAGTTCTTTTGAGCCCTTGTTTCACGGAGTCTGCAAGATAATGTAGTTAGTTAATTTCTCCGGCGGAGTAATGCCTAATCAGATTACACTACCCAAGCATGTCCCGTCGACCGAATATAGACACGGTTTAAGATACCCCGTTGAAGGCTCTCAAAATCAGCACGTTGCCTGTTGGCGTCGAGGCTAAAAACACGCCCCAACTCCGCTTTGGTTACTCTCTCCGAGCGATCAGCAGGCTATCCTTTCCTCTTCGGGAAACCCTGAAGATATAAATCGCGGCCATACCACAGGAAAGCGCGATATCCACCTGCCCCTCATCAAAGCAATCCGAATCAACCACCATGTCGTCCCCAAGAACCCTCCTCCTCGCCTCCCTAGCAGCCAGTCTCCCTCTCGTCCAGGGGCTTGTCATCCCCCGCGACAGCATCCCCCATGACGAGGTCGTCGGGTTCGCCGAGACCGTCCCAGACAGCACCCTGGGCGAGATGTACCTGGCCTACAAGCCCTATCTCTATGTAGTGAACGGCTGCGTTCCATTCCCTGCCGTCGACGCCGACGGAAACACCAAGTACCCTCCTCCCTCCCCCGATCTCTTTGTCCATAAGACTATGAACCAAAAAACTAACCATAAAAAAAAAAAAAAAAGCGCCGGCCTCGAACCCACCGGCTCCCCAAGCGGCGACTGCTCCTCCAGCACAGGCCAAATCTACACCAGGAGCACAATCACCACCTCCACCAGCGGCAGCCAACACGCCATCATGTACTCCTGGTACTTCCCCAAGGACTCTCCCTCCACGGGGCTCGGCCACCGCCACGACTGGGAGGGCGTGATCGTCTGGCTGAGCGACCCGGCCTCCACCTCCGCGGACAATGTCCTCGCCGTGTGCCCGTCCGCGCACGGCGACTGGGACTGCTCCACGGATGGCTACACCCTGGCTAGTGGCAGCAGTCACCCGTTAATCCGGTATTTCAGTGAGTGGCCAGTGAACCACCAGATGGGGTTGACGGATACGGTGGGCGGGATGCAGCCTCTTGTGGCGTGGGAGAGTCTGACGGACGCGGTGAGGACGGCGCTGGAGAACACGGACTTTGGAGATGCGACAGTGCCGTTTAAAGATGCGACCTTTGAGGGGAATTTGGAGAAGGCGACGTTTTAGTATCATCACTGCTCTAGGGTAGGGCTTGGTAAACTGGTGCGGGTGGGAGAGAAGTATGTATGAGGTTCACAGTGAACCCGAGATAAACGAACGCTTCATGATCCTTCTATACATAATAATGCTTCTTTCTATACCCTTGTCGCAGCGGTAAAGTTCCCATGCAGGATCAGCGCAATGGCCTGGTCGTGCTCTGCTCGAGCAATCTCGGTCATATCCCTCGCGTCCAGACACAACAGATAACTCGTCCCCTTTTCCCCGTCCAGAACAACCGTCAACAGATACCCCGCATCCTCGCTCTCGCCCGTCCCATCCGGGATAAATATGGCTTCCCCCGGTGTATGCGGCTTCGGCTCCATCCCCCAGTACGTGGTCTCCCCCGTCTCCAGATCCACCTTGCCCAACCCGTCCACAAACGACGAGTACCCCCTCGTCACCGTGCCATACACGTATCGCTGCTTCTTCATCACATACAGCGGGTTGATCGTCGGTAGTTCCCCGGCCCCTTTAACCTCCACTATCACCTCCGCCTCCGGAATCCTCCCCTTCCCTTTCCCCTTCCCCTTCCCCAGCACCTTCTGTTTCCCCTTACTCGGAACACCCCCCAACTTATACCTCACCAACCTCGACCGCGCCACATCCCTCAACTTCCGCCCTGCCCCCGTCGAAAGCACACTCTCATAATACAGTCCCCGAATCGGCTCATCATCCGGATACTGCACAATATCACAAAACACATCCACCGTGCCCTCATTATTATTATCTTGGTGGTTCGAGTTGACCTCCTGATACGCATTCACCGTATGAAAGCTGAAAAACGCCCGACTCCGAAATCTCGCCACGACGCCCCTTTCCCCCTTTCGGTCGATCACGTACCACATCGTCTCCGCGCGCGGGTCGAATCTCATCGCGTCGGCGATGTTGCGCGTCCATAGGATCGACGCCCCGCACGCCCGGAAGTATGACGGCCAGACACAGAAGATGACAAAGTCCTCCGAGAGGAAGAACGAGTGCATGTAGGCCGGTTTCACGTCCGGGCCGGTGATGGTAGCCAGGATGGAGGTTTGGGATGTCGCGGCGGAGGTGCGGAAGATGCGGTATGTGGCGTGGCGGCCGAAGTCGAGGTTGAAGTTGTAGATGTCGCCCGTGGCGGGGTCGTGTTGGGCGTGTGCGCAGGAGAGGGGGCCCTTTTCCCATTCCTCATTATCAGTACAATATCCAGTATTGCATGGCATAGTAGATGGGGATTATTGTGTCGTGCAGAGTTGAGAGGTGGCTCACCTTGAGATCCGGATGGAGAGAGGTCTGAATTGTCACCCCCACCGGCTCCAGCGTGTCCATATCGGCGTGCTGGATCTGGTTGCTATCCGTCAACGAGGTGAGGACGTTGGCGGGCATCCCCGGCATATTCGGCGCCACGGTGACGCCCACGTTCCACATCGACGGACTCTCCCTCGGTGGATCCGGCGGCTGGAAGACCGACTTGACCTTCTCGAAGAGCGACATGCACGGATCCCGTTTCTGGCCAAAGGTGATCAGCCCGTCGAGGTTGCCCCCCTTACGGGCCTGCTCGAGGAGCTCGTCGACCTGGCCGCGCGAGGTGTAGTACACCCGAAAATCCCCGGTGGTGGCATCGGGGACGATCTGGAACCGGTGCAGCTGCGTGAATCCGTCGAACCAGTGGCTGCGGGCGTATTCGCCCTTGACGGTGTCGACTTTGTAGTGGCCCGGTCCGGTGCGGTAGAGCGTGCCGGCGACTTGCGGGGGGAAGGTGCCGATGACTTTGAGCTCGACGGGGGTGGGACATGTTGCGCTGGCTTCGAACTGGGGGGTTCAATGTAGAACCCGTCGTTAGTCTAGTCTGGTCGATCGCTATAACGAGATATAGAATAGGATAGAGGACTGACTCCGGCGTCATTCGGCCAGTTTTTGTACGATGTTTTTAATTTGGATGGGTTTTTCGTCTCACCCATATTATATGATTGCGTTCGGAAAATATTGTCTATCATTATCCCCCCTATCAACGCTGGGATGGATCCAAGCTTTATATAGATGAGGCCAGCGGCACGTATTCGCTAACGGCTACCTATTTGGTCCCTCTCACGCGAGCCACCTCAGCACCACCACAACCACCACAACCACCACCACCACCACCAACACCCCGATTTTCAACCCTCGTTAAGCTTCCGACGAGACGATGCAATGCATCGGTGAGAGAATAGTAATAATAAGGTGACCGATAATTTGGATCCAGCGGCTGCCTATCACCCCGATCGGAAACATCTTGCGGCGCTAGGACGCGTGCGGCTTCTAGGCCAGACGCTAAAGGAGCGATGGTCCAACGGGGTTGATTCCTTAGCGAGAAGCGGAAGTTCCGACGTGGAGGATTCCGCCGCTCCTTTGTTCTCGCTTGTTTCTAGTGCTGATTTGATATGCGGCATTGGGCGTTGGGCATTCGAGCTTTAGGAAGATATATTGTGGTGACCGCTAGGGTTGATTGTACAACCTTGGATGGACACGAACATCACCAAGCTGGCGATGCCTGGGAAATATATTCCTTTGAAATATCCAGCAGCTTGAGCCTAAGATGAGGTTCAATGAGAATATTAGCCAGGAGTCTGGTGCCCGATACCTCGATCGGTCCCCTGAGGAAGTCAAAGACAGACTGGAGAAATGGCCGGCATTAGCCCTCGTAGTATTGGGAAGGGTCCTCTTTGTCGATTAGAAGATAATATAATCACATAATTGTGATTATTACTCAACATTACGCCAGCAATGCAGACGGAGGATGCCCGAGCGAGTATCTGTAATTAAACATTAATCTATTCTTCATAAAACAGCCATTTAACAAACCTCGGCATGGAAAGGAAATTATTAACAACCGTCGTATCTCATGCAGAGGGTCACGAGGTAAATCTCATCCTTAGATTACCCACTATATTACAGGCGCTCCGACCAGCACCACAATCGCCTCTCCCCAAGAATACCTTATAGCCCTTCACGCCATGTCCCCCTTAACCGGGCGTTTTCTCGACTGGTGGGTAGCCTAACAGGCCCAGAAGAAGAAGAATAGATAGATGGCACTACAACATAGACAGTCAGCTATATATCAAGATACCACGGCTAATAACCTGGGTACTTACGAAATAATAATATCTAAAATAGCAGAGAACAGCTCGATCCCAGGGATAACGTCTCCCGCACAGTCTTCCCCGTGCAGACAGGCGCACTCCCACATCATGCCCTCTCCCGGCTCAAGCCAGAGCCACAAGACGGTCATGGCGGCCGTCACCGCACCAAAGGCGAGAAAGTCGAAAGCAATATAAACGCCAGGGGCTGGCGTCGATGAGGCCTGCTACCTTAGCCACCCTCTTATTCGGTGCCAAAGCGATAGACGCTGGCAATGAACGCAATGGGAGAGAGACTTCCGTTAAAGTACCATCTGCATATCTATATGACGGAAATATTTTGGCCCTCTGAGAGAGGCTTTTCGGGGCATCAAACTCTTACTTGACGAGGACCAGGGCACTAAATACACACCATCGTTAGCCTCCAAAAGGCTACTGGGCAAGTATCCAAAGGACGTACTATAAGTAACGGCGGACTTTTTGAAACAGCTCGTCAGACATATGGCATATGGAGAACATCCTCCAACGGCGGACTTTTTGAAACAGCTCGTCAGACATATGGCATATGGAGAACATCCTCCAACGGCGGTTTGGGGTCATCGTTCGAGAAATGGATCGGCGATTTGTACTTACCATCCCAGCCGTATGGTCCGACAAGGAGAAAGACAGCACCTCAAAAGCCGCTCTCGAGGCAGGGATTCATCCCCTCTAGTTTCAGAGCCAGAAACTGCTGCGCTTTACACGCTGTGCACCATACGGCCAAATTCTGTTATGGTAGGTTACCCATCCTCCATGTGTTGATCAGATCTGAGTTCCACCGAAAAGCAACGCGTTTATCGACGAGACCTATTGAGATGGCATTCTATCGAGCAGTTGCGGTTGAGGATACTGACAGGCTACTATTCAAACCTTCTTTTTACTTCTGTAATGACGAAGAGGCACCAGATGATAAGGTCAAGGGTGAGCCTCTGAACGAGAGTCACATATTTGCCAGCTACTTATTGAATAGAGAAATTCTCACTCTATACACCTTGGGAACAGATCTTAGCAAAATTACCGTGAAGCTGTTTTAAAAGACTATCGAGTACTTTAAGATTCCGTTTTATCTCACCATGACGCCTAAATCAGCCTCCCTCTCTTCTATCCTACAGAGAGTTCGATCCAAGTATTAAAAAATTGGTGTTCATTATTCAAAAATTAGGAGAGGGCTACGCTATATCTTGGCGTCGAGGTTTTTGCGTCCTTTCATGTGGACGCGACAGTCGGGAGATCTAGGTAGGAAATGAGTCATGAAGTACTTACCTACGTACCTGAAAAGATAAATTAGGAATAAATCCAATTGGTTAACCAAGTGAAAGTTATACCTGAGGCCCATTTCTCGCCACGAGCATAACGCGTTGTTAATTGCGTCTAGCCTCTCCCAAGGATGGGTATGATAGCAATAGCAGGGATAATATGATGAGGCACAGGGCTCTAAGAGACTGACTGGCCTAAGTACTGGGTATTCGCAGTTTTGAGATTGAAATGACCGCGCTAGTGACCTTTTTTCACAACTACTGGGCATCTTATACGCCGCGTCAATGACCGCCAGTCTACGTCCTTGGAGGATATGCACATTGATTATAGATTTTACATTACACCCTGCCCGTTTATTTTCGGTCTCTCTATTATATTCGGATCCTATGTAATCATAGATATGTCACTATTTTCTCATACCGGAAATGACTCACCCACTGACTATAATTTGTCACTCACCAACCACAGCTTGTCCTCGGACATACACCTATCTTGATCTGGTTTTTCTATCACACTTGAATATCTCAACATCCAGTAACTGCTATCTAGCTTCGATTACTTCGCTGAAGCACGATTTTATAAACCAAGACCTCTTGCTTTCAAAACTTCAACCCCCCCAACCAGTCCAACATTACAGGACTATTGGGAAGGAGAATTACCCAACCGCAGAACCTGAACACCCACCATGGACTATCATCCCTTTGGGTATTTCCAAAGGCTTCCTGCCGAGATCAGATTATGTATTTGGGAAGACGTTCTCTCTGACGAGAGTACCGCGATCATGAGAACCAGCCGAGCCATATACAATGATATTAGCGGCAGACTATACGACACCATTGAAATCCATCTCTCACCTCTCTACGATGATCCTTGGATACGCCTCTCTTGTTCAAGGATGAGGCTAAGCTGGGCCCTAGAGGATGAACTAGAATGCTTTTTGAAAAACGCGTGGAATATTCCCTACGAAAAGGTCAAACTAGTCGTGAACATTTACGCTCCAGACCCCGATGACCAGGGCCAGATCATTCTACTGTGGCTCAAGATTCGATGCCTGGTCGGTATATTATAGATGGCTTGGTAGTCTAAGTTACTGAAGATCTTACTATGAACTTTTAATGGTTATGACTGGCAAGAAGGTGGAACGGTTATGGAAACCATCAAATGCCCTCGATGCCCCCGACCAGATCACGATATTGTCTTTGCCCCTTTCTGTCGATTGCGGAACGTGCGAAGCATAACATTCGCTGCCGAGTCTTGCAAGTTAGCTGAATCGGCGAACTGGGAACTGATCAACCATGGGCAGTCTTTTATTCAAAACGACGGATATCGCAAGTCCAACGACTGGTGCTATAGCACCGCCAGTCTAAACACAGACACGGTGCGGATATTCGACAACATCGATGCGCTGCTCTATGATATCGACTTTTTCTTCGACCCTGAGATGGATACACTGCCTGGACCGACAGCGACCATGCCTCGACTCGAAAGGTTCTCTACATGGTTTCAGCTACCGTTTGGGAAGGAGGAGTATGAAAGAAGGACGCTGCGGATTATCCGCTACTACCCGGAAACTGTTGCCACATACGATCCGCGTCTAGCAAAGGCGTTCCTCCGGTACAACTACCTGGATACCCTCCATCTTTCTATCGTCGGGCGAGACGAGCCGTTGTCCCATTCATGCGACTTTTCAACGCCCTATCTGAAGGAGATTCCTGAGCTGTCGGAGGAATGGGTGCTTGGAGAGCGAAGTAAGCTATGGGAGAAGGTGGCACCGTGGTATTCGTCCCGGGGGCGCAGCCCTCTTCGCCCTCGAGATATTCGGGGTTTCTATGTTGCGCTCAGGGGCTATTACCTGAAGAATATTGATACTTCATGGAGTGTGGGCATGAGCCCTCGAGTGAGACATGGTTGGTGTGCCGACTGTAATGCCACTGGGTTTGCCCAATTGTGTGCCATCGCTTGCGAGCTTGATCCGCCTTATAATTACGACGAGGACGAGGACGAGGACGATTGCAATAATGGGTGGGATTGTGAGGATTATTACAATGAATCTGATGATGGATCTTGTATTTGATCTGATTGAGAGCTGGGGTGCCTTGCTACCCCCTCCAAGATATGATTACTATAGACAAATCAAGCCATGCCAATAACTACCAAAGGCACCATACGTACACCCATGCGTATTTTACAATAGAGAATACTCTTTGTATAGGCATATCCAGTCCATCATGGCAGGAGGAGGGCCGAGATGTCTGTTGCTTCCCTCCTTGTGATAGCGAGGTTGCTCTTGCCCTAGTAGTTCTAGCTGTCATGTCGTCCCTCAAATACATTCGCACCCCCCCCAACTTTCTTCTCTCTTCTTCCTTTCCTTTTCCCACCATTTTCATCAAAAGACAGCAAACCTGTTCTCAAGAAATAATACGACTTTCATCGAATCCATTTTGACATCCCTTTTTTCTGTGGTTGCTGGCCCTTCTGCCGTGGATGCGTAAGTGTCTTCTACTCGAACAGATGGGTTTCTAACCGTAATGCAGAGACTCGGCTGCTCCCCTCCCTCGCTTGTCTGAAGACAAGGATGTTTCAATGGCAACTGCCGCCGCTGAAGTGAGCCCAGGAACAGCGTCCATTCCCCGCGCAAACCCATCCGTCCTTTCTTGGTGGGGTCCAGATACCGAATGGCTCATCCTAGATGCACCAAACGATATCTGCCTTGACCCTAGGGAAAGAGAACAACGGATCATCTTCCTCCTACGCCTTGGAGACTATGCCGGCCGTTTATTCAACATGCTCCTCGCCGCAGCCAAAACCAAACCAAGTATACGCCTGCCCTCGAGGGTGGTCCAACTTCGTGACAAGCTTACCGCGGAGTCTCGCGACAATGCCAGAGTTGGACCGACCATGCGATCCCTTGAAGATGCCCTTGTGAGTTTTCGAAAAGCGGATTTCCATGTGACCCTCCAGAGGGCGAAACTGGCAATTCTCGTCTACAGCAAAGGAAATCTGACCTGCTACGCAAGAGTGGGAGATCCAGCTATTGCTAATGACAAGGACCTCCGTCGCTCTGTCATCGATAGTGACAAGAACCATCTCCCGGAGACCTTGCAAGGGAATCAGATCCGTTACTGTGACGATTGGGAGAGGCTGCTGGACTTGTGCAACGTTTCTCAGGGTTGGAAACCTAGGAGTCCGTCTCCTCCCGATGCCCTGCAAGAGCAGAACCTCCGACTCCTCCCCGGTAAGGAGTCCGCCGAGTCCTTCGAACGTGGAGTCGCCAAAGATCGGGTGCAAGCTCTTTCCCAGACAATCAATGGGCGTCCTCCGATTTCTCCTTACCCTGCATGGACCGGGTCATCAGGTGTTAAGCGATCCTTGACGAATTCGTTCGAATACCGTCCGCTCAAAAGGCGTGCCTCTGGATCGCCCAAGAGTGGCGGTGGCTCCGTTGGGAAAGACGACAAGAAGAGGTCGCGCTTACCGTCACCCTCTACAGTGGGCGCTCTTGAAGCTGAGGCAACCTGACATCATCAGTCCCACGGCCAAAGTTCAGGATGCCCGCAGTCCAAGGACTTATCTGAAACCTAATTTGGTTTTACCCCCTTATCTTCGGGAAAAGTATACGAGGGGTATGCTGGTTAGGTCTCGCATTGGGATGTCACATAACCAGGGCCATGCTCATTATCTAGTAAGCGCCTCCCTGCCTCCCTCTCCTTTTTCTTACCGAGAGTTATCCCAGAAGCTCAGTTGAATGTATAAACGTACCGGTCCCTTGGTGCCCGTCGTGCACCACCAAAGGCCAGAAACTGCAAATGCACCGCTTGCACCAAAATGAAAGCCGAGAGATGGAGCGCATCGCGGCAGAACGGCTCGCAATTGAACAAGCCTTGGAGGACGCACATATCTCACAGGGCCTAGAGATATGAGAGAAAACAACAGATACATGCACGGCTATCCACCAGGTACTTCAGGAGTCTCGCATAGTGCCTATGAAAAGATGTCTTGGCTGCAGTACGCCATGCGAGAGGGTCGCCAGATGCGGCCATACTGGCTGCGATGAGTGTCATCCAACCAAAGAGTTCATAGGACGGAGCTGTGCCCGTGGGGCGCCTCCCGAAGTAGCCAACTGGAAATGCACCGTGTTCACAGAAAGCCTCGAGATGGAGCACCTTGAAATATGTACGGAGACCGGTATGGGTACGTGTGTCGGGGGTTGGCCATTGCGCAGTGCCCATAGCGGCCTCTAATTTCCCCGATATGGCTCTTTCGACGAGGATGGGGACTTTTACGAGAGTGATGACATGGATGACATGGGGATGATGGAGGACGAAGACGGCAGTGGTCAGCAGGAGGAAGGGGAAGAGGATGGGGACTGAGTGCTGTATCCCTGTTTAACTGATGCAGTCGATAAGGGTGATTGGCTGAGTATCATTTGGATGAGGCATCTTTCAGCCTGACAGTCTAACCCGAAATCAGCTGAATATAAACACAAACGCCAGACCCGTTCTACTTCAGAATCCTTCTGTGCTGGCTGCAGTTCGTTATGCGAGAGGGTCTCGAGATGCGCTCATTTCGCCTGACCCATACCAGGTGCGGTGTGGACTGGTGCTACTTCTGTGGGAAGTCGTTCTGCGCGAGCCCGGTATTTAAATGGACAATTTGTCTCTACGATATTATGGCATTAGGTTTACACTCTTTCACATAAAAACTCAAACTGTGGAAATACTATGATGCTAGATTATCGGCTGTTTGCAAAGAAGGCAGCCTCGCGCCCCTAGGAGATGGCCAGAATCCAGGAGAACTTTCTATCCCCTAGATTTCATTCCGTCTTTCATGTACTCAAGGGGAGACCTTTCCCTATGATAGACTTCTTACCGATCAATTCCAATTTACCTATTATTCTGCGTCACGATTCTAGACAAATAACCAGCCCTAAAGATAAACTGGGCTTCCTCAGCTTAATAGATCTTGATTGATTAATCGATTACTTGTTTAGTTATTCATGATCAAATAATTTCCTTGGCTTGTCTTCACTCCTCGCGCTTTGCATTGGGTTATCAGGTCTAGCAGCATCTCTCCTTAATGGACCTTATTACACACTAGAGACGATCAATGTACTATCATAGAAGATGTCAGTATACCCACAGGAGATTAGTTTAAACACAGAATAGATGAAGACTCACACTTTCCCACTTTGGAAGATCCGGCGAGAGACCCTTTATCCTCCGCAGCTCTGCAGCAGTCGCTTCGAACCCCCCTTTCACCTCCCCCCAATGATCAAACGACACATTACAAGAGGCCAACCCCCCAGAAACCGCCTTGATGGCATCCGCAAACCCAAGCGATCCCTCCGCCGGAAGGTGGACAAATAAAACACGCAACAGTACCCCTCCGCTCTCCTCTCGAACCACACTCCCCCCTCTCTCCTGAACAATCCGCCTCACCTCGTCAACCCCTCTACGAGAAACCCTAACCTCAACCCCCATCACCGGCTCAGCCAGAAACGGCCCCGCCCTCAACACAGACGCATACGTCGTCCTCCGCATCGTCGGGATAACCTGCCCCCCACCCCTCTGAATGGCATCGCAGTTCATCGTCACATCCAGGAGACCAAGCCGTACCCCACGCATCGGCTCCTCACATAGCGGCCCCTCGCTCGTTGCCCACCGGAATCCCGTCGTACAGTTATCCCTGATCTCCGTTAGGAACTGGACGGCCTTTGTCTCGTCGAC
Source organism: Aspergillus conjunctus (assembly GCA_027569095.1). Classification (NCBI taxonomy): domain Eukaryota; kingdom Fungi; phylum Ascomycota; class Eurotiomycetes; order Eurotiales; family Aspergillaceae; genus Aspergillus; species Aspergillus conjunctus. The sequence goes on along the minus strand of JAPDEL010000088.1, from coordinate 85,765 downwards.
GAGCATATTCGACGCCGAGGTCTCGTGGCCGAAGGACCAGATCTTGCGCGCCTGTGGCCTTGTCCACTCGTATTTCAGGGCGAGGGTGTCGACGACAGAGCCGAACTGGTGCCATGTGATATGCGAGTTTGTGACTCTGGGCGAGAGCCTCTCGATATCGGCTGTTAGTGAGGCCGGGAGGGGGGTGGCTTTGGTGTAGAACCGGATGCGCCTGTTGGGAGATTTGGCGAGGCTGGGTTCGGGGGATGAGGCGTGGATGGATTCTCGGTAGGATGGGAGCGGGGTGGAGAGGTTAAGGGCTGTTGTATCTGGGAGATGGCGTTTGAGGAACTGCAGGCAGTCTTGGAGCTGGGGCTCGTCGTGGGCGTAGATGGCGTGTTCCCCGGAGTCTGTGGTTGTCAGGCGCACGTATGGGTTATAGGCTGAGAGGTGCTGCAAGGCGTGTAGCAATGTCGGTAGGTCTTTGGGGTTTTCTGGAGTGATTCGGGCCCAGATAGTAGCCATCGAAGAGGGGTGTATGAGTCTTAGGAGTAGTTTGTCGGTTAAGCTGGTTGAAGTTATCAAGTACTGGCCCTCCTCGCGGGGCAGTCCTTGGATGCCTATGAGATTGCCGGCGGGGACAGGCTGGACCGGAAGAGCAACGCCGTTGGTGAATATCAATGTGTTTTCGATCCTTTTGTTGCGGGAGCCTGAATAAGTGGACGTCTGCCGCTTGACGTCCATTCCGGGCGCGATATGACCGGAATACACCCGGCCAAATGCGTAGGAGTCTCTCTGATCGGTTGTGGCTACTAACCGGGACACGTACACGACTAGGGAGCCGTTCGGGTCGCAGGTACGGATTGCGGTTTGGAGATTCTCGTTCATTTGCCCGTCAAATAGAATTTCAGTCCGGTATGGTTGGGCTACCACAGGAGATGGAAGATGGATGCAGATCATTTGCAAAATGGCACTAGGTGCAGGGAGGAACTTGCGCATCACGGTTTGGAGGAGCGCCTCGCCTTCCAGGGCCTCTTCTTCGAGGGTCAGTTCAACGTTGAGTCGCGATAGAATGTCTTTCAAATGAGGCTTGCGGTTGAGAACAGCATCATAAATCTTACAGATAGGGTCAAGGATGAACTGGTTGAAAGACCGCTCGAGGGTCCTATCCCCATGGTGAGCAGATTTACTCCATTTTTTCGTTACGGGGTTGAAATAATTATCGCCCTTTATAGCGTAGACAATCAGCCTCTATGCCTCGAAGGTTGTAAATGTACGTACCCAGAACCGCTTAGCTATTTTGTCCCGATCAAGGGCGAATTTCTTCGCATACACAGCTGCAAACTGGGGAACAGTAAAAGCCCACCCGTCACGAACGGCAGAAAAGGCAACATTCCCCTTGATACAGTTGATGGGTTCCTGTTCGCCTTTGAGGCTTGAATTATCGATGATTTTATTGATGCTGGTGACTGTTCGGAGAAGGCGTTGGTAGAGGCCCTCTTTTGGTTCCTGAGACTGCCTTATATGGTCATCGAGGTTGTCAATAACAAAGGCCACTTTATTTCTCTCATTGAATGCCGTGGTGAGGAGCTTCTCTGTTTGGATTCTGGGTCAATTTCATTAGCATACTGACCTGCAAATAAAGTAGCGTGCATACGAGACTAGTGAGATTGAATCCAGCACGACCAATGCCCCATCTGTCATACACAGGCTGAGCGCCGTTGCCCCAGGATAGTCAGGGCAGTTTGGCGGATCAACCAAATTCACCAGGAATTTATTCCCTTTTGGTTTGGGTAAGATATCCTGGAAGAGTGATTCATCGAGAGTTGTGCACAAAGATGCTAGAATCGGGTGAATAGGAGTTCGCCCGTTTTCCTGGTGTGGGTCGCTGTCTGGTCTCTGTTCCTCTGTCGTAGACTGCTGAGCGAGAAGTCTGCTGAGTGAGGACTTTTGGTATCCAGCTAGTCACCGTGTATCAGCACCTCAATCTTGAATTTTCAGACTTTATGAGGGTGTTACCTCCACCAATAATAGATACATGCCGAATATTATCCGGACATGTCATCAAAAACTCGATCTACCAAAGGCCGGTCAGTCTCCGAAGCGGGTACAAATGGGTTAGACAAACCTCCTCTGAGGAGATACTCTCGAGCCCCTGCGAAGTCAAACTCATACTCATGTGTTCTTCTTTATCATGAATATAGGGTTGGTGGGAAAGAGCCGGATTGGGTTCGACTTGGAGTCATATTTAACATTGCTTTGCGGGGCAGTGTGGCTCGTATCCTCGCTAGGCCTTTCTCGTTCCGAAAGCTGCGTCGCTCATGGGAGGCTAATCAGTGTATGTATATAAGGATCAGCATCTCTTATTCGTGGGAATTGCTTTTTTTTTTTTTTTTTTAACAGACGTGCTTGAGCTTTGGGGGTTTTAATGTTAGCCTAAGATCTAGCATGTTCCCATTACTCTGCACTAAGATGCCAAGGCACCTTTTTGTCTTTCTGCAGAGGTAATGTTTGATGCCTATCCGTGCCCTACCTTTGGAATATTAAGCTTGATCAAGCGCTACTCGGTTGATAAGGCTGCAAATTAAGAGTCCTATTTTGGTCATTATTGCCAGTATACCAAGCCTGTGTTGACTGATCCCTATACCCCTACCTTGGGCGTGTTGTCATGTTTCGGACTCATCCTCCGTGGGAATCTATGCCCGCGTCATTTTGCCATATTGCTTAAAACTAACAACCTTTGAACTTTCGAACTTTTCTTCTCTCTCCTCCTTAGGCCAAGATGAAGAACCATACAGGGAACACTCGAAATTACTCGCGCCTCGAAAATCTACCTGTTGAGCTCCTGAGAATAATCACAGCTGACGTCGCCCTCAGCCCGGTGGACGTTACCTGCCTGAGCCTGTCCAGCTGGCGCTTATTCCGCGCCATAGGGACCGAGGCATTCCCGAACAGACATCTTGGAGTTAAATGGGGCAAACGTCGTCCTGGGGACACGGAGCTTCTGCGAGAGCGCCTTCAGACCAGGCTGGGAGCCCACCTCCCACAGTGGTATTACTGCTGCTTCTGTCGCCAATTACATCTGTCTTCTACTGTTGCTGTCCCCCCCACACGCCATCTGGCCATCCCCCCACACAGAGACCCGTCGTCCTGCCCCCAGGGGACGTCGTGACCTGGCAACTCTCTCCGCGATGTGCGTTTTTCCCTGCTTTGTAAAGAGTACTGGCAGAGCTCGTACAAGTTCGAGTTCTGCCATCTCACACTCGCCATGGAGAGACACTATTACGGCCCACCGCACGGTATCCCCGTCGAGTCACTGTCATTCACCGAGGTCCTCTCCCTGCTCCCGAAACTCAGCCTTCTTACCTCCGTCCAGCCACGAATCTGCTCCCCGCGGAATGAAAACCCCGTCCTCGTCCTGAAAGTGCAGAACTGGTTGTTTGCGCACTCATTGCGCCCTGGTCTCAGCCACGTCATGCACAAGTTCCGACGAGACTACCTCGGCTTCTGTCACAGCTATTCCACCGAGTACCTCAGGGCCACCCTCTTCCGCAGAACGTGCGACCCGGGGAAGTGGACCCGCTACGCCACCCTGGATGATGAAGATGGTAACTGCTACTGCAAAGCCTGTGGAATGAATGTGGCTGTGAAGCGCGAAGACTACGGTCGGCAGGGAAAGGGGCTGGTGATCACTAGATGGCTCAACCTTGGGGGAGGCCTAGATAGGAGGGATGAGAGGCGGATGACGTGTTTTGAGGTGAGATGCTGGGACACCTTCGCGAAGGTGCCTGTTTCAGCGCAGCCCCGGTACCTGTATGGGGACTCGCCTGAGTGTCCGATAAAAGAAGATCCAATGATGAAACGAAACGCGGCGTATCTACGGGACAAACGGTATGAGAAGCTGATGCAACCCAGCAGTCGCCCCAAATGGGGTGAAAATGCCTTTGTTACTCAGAGCTGGCTTCTGCTGGAAGAGCCCCAAGTGGAAGTACCCAGTTCGAGCATGTTGATCCAGCAGGGGAGGCGAGAGTGATGCTATTCTAGAACTACCTAGGTACCTTTGAACAAGCGTATAACGATTCCTTCGGTGATCATAATCTTGTGGGCCAAAGGTGATCATGAGAGGTATAACTGGAGAGATAGCATTCAAGACCTTTCATTTAATTCGCAGAGTTTAGATTTCGAACTATGAAACACGTCCAATCAACAATCACCAGAAGCTGTTGAAGAGTGCCGTCTCGGGTCGCCTAAAAATACTCTGGTTGGTGCATCAGAGAGCTGACAGCAGCCACGGTCTCATTCCGGACTATCACCAAAAGTTGTCTCTGAAAGACGCTTTGCCCACCCCCTGGACAAACCCCCCCCCCCCCCCCCAGATCCCCAACCTGGAAACCATGTCTCTCATTTTCAACGTTTTAAGGCGATCCTTTGGGTCATCCCCGTATTCCCTTCGCTTGGCCCGCCCACTTCGGAGCTCCTCATATGTCAGAATGATGCTGCCGACCTTCGTATTTGTATGATCATCTGCAGTGCACCCGCCAATCGTGTTGACGGGACTGAGACATTGGAAGGCACTCACCGGGTGCTCCAGTTATTTAAACCGGCTCTCCTTCGCGGGTCGGATTTGCCTTGTCGAAGACCATCCTCGTTTTCAAAACAGAGGCAAACAGACAAGATGCATTTCACGAAGCCTTTCGGCGCGATTATCCTCCAGCTTGCCCTGGGCTGTACGTCCCCTTTCCTCTCCAGCTTCCTTTGATCCCATCTAACATTATACATAGATTTCTCCCCCACCGCAGCCCAATGTGGTGAATACGACGCCTGTATCGGCACCGAATACTGCGCGACCCGGACCTTCACCACCCCCGTCTCGACAGTAATCACGACCTGTCTCCCGACTCCGACCTGTCTAACCGTCTACTGTAAGTGTACCTCTCGATTATCCACTTGATATTCCGTTCCGGGACTGACGATATCGCAGCGGGCTGCGAATCCGGCGGCTCCGGCCCCGGGTGCTGCTCGGGATACTGCGCAGCGACCAAGTGTCGAAGCACGGACGATGACTGGCCCAACTGCTCGGAGGATTTGGGCGCTTGTCTGGTAGATGACAATTGTTGCTATGGGAATAAGTGTGTCGATGGGCTTTGCGTGGAGCCGACGCCTGATCCTACTCCGACTGCTTGTCCTGCGTAGGTCAATTTACTGTTACTTCGGCCTGCGCAGGTCGATGCATTGTCACTTAAGTCTGCACATATCCTAGTTGAGAATTTTCTGTGTGATGAATCGATTGTCGGGCGGTTAGGGTAGAAATGCTGGGTGTGCTGATATATGACTATCATATTCTTAGCAATGCAGATTGGATCCTAGCGTACAAATGCTAGATTGGTATATAGGACTCCTGATAGGGCTGAGTTTATTCAAATCAAGAGTCAGCTACTCAACTCCATGTCAGAGTATCCTCATTATTCAACAACGCTAAAATAACCATAACGGAGCCAATTACCTGTTGGAACCCGGTTTATCAATTTCAAACGTCTCCTCGGGTCCCGAGTAAATAAACATCGGCCGACTCCGCTTCGGGAGCCTCCGCTCGCCTTGTATCTACATGGGTCCGCTAGCTCTATACGGCAAAGTATCACCAGGAGGATTCCCTAAGGTCGAGGGATTCTCTTCCTCCCATGTTGGTTTCTCCTATCCATTTTCTATAAGATGGTCCTATATTCACAAACTTGCCTCAAATGCCTGTAAAAAGTTCAGGCCACACCGTCCTCCGGGGCGCTTTCGGATTATTGTGCTGCATGTCGCTTGTACGGTCAGCCTAGGGTCTTGGTAAGAGGTGAAAATGTTATCTTGCTCTGCTAGGACCGTTACCTCGGCTTACCAAGATCTTAGGCCCGGCATTCTAGCATGGAGAAAAAGCCACACCTGGCGGAAGGTGGAGATTTGCGGTCTCCAGATGCCACCCCTCAGCCCGTGCAGAAAGCTTCTGCAAACGACATTGATTCCATCCCAAATGGCGGCTGGCGAGCCTATTCCCAAGTTGCGGGGACATTTTTCATCTACTTCAACACCTGGTAAAATCAACAATCCCCAGGGGTCCAATTCCGTGTTAATGCCAGTAACTAACAGTGCACAGGGGCGTGCTGAATACCTTCGGTGCCTACCAAGGATACTACGAAACTCAGGCTGTCTTCTCCTCGACCCCCTCCAATATCTCCTGGGTTGGCTCAATCCAAGCGTTCCTCCTGCTCGTAGTCGGGTTAGTGACCGGACCTCTCTACGATGCTGGCTACTTCCGCGCCATGCTCTACACGGGCTCATTCCTCATTGTCTTTGGGCAAATGATGGTGAGTCTCTGTAATGAATACTACCAGGTCCTCCTAGCACAAGGATTCTGCATCGGACTGGGCATGGGGCTCATCTTTATCCCGGGTGTGGCTATTCTATCCTCCTACTTTAGCACCAAGCTGCCAGTCATGAATGGGATCGCAAACTCCGGCGGCGGACTAGGTCTATCACACCTCACCTCACCTCCAACCTCCCTGATTCGCAGTGCTAACCAACCCAGGCGGAACCCTCTACCCGATCATCTTCCACCGCCTCTCCGAGACCATCGGCTTCCGCTGGACTAGCCGCGTCCTAGCCTTCATGATCCTCGCCACCCTCCTCATCCCAATCCTCCTCTTCCGACCACGCATCCAGCCCTCCACCTCCACCGGACGGAGAAAGATCCTCGATCTCCCCGCCTTCAAAGAGCCCGCCTACACCACCTTCGTCCTCGGCGGCCTGGTCGCCTTCATCGCCATCAACGTCCCCTTCTTCTACCTGCAGACCTTCTCCCTAACCCAGAACATCACCAATAGTCTCGGCTTCTACACCCTCTCCATCATGAACACCGGCTCCGTAATCGGCCGCATATTCCCAAACATTGTCGCCAACGCCGTCGGCCCGTTCAACATCCTCGGTCTCTGGACGGTTATCGCCGGCGCGGTCATCCTCGCCTTGATCAACCTGTCCAATCTCCCGGGGCTGATTGTTGTGGCTGCCCTGTATGGGTTTTTCTCGGGGGGTGTGGTGTCTCTCCCGCCGACGTGCTTTGTGCAGCTTTCGCCTGATCGGAGCTTGATCGGGACGCGGATGGGGATGGGGTATGCGGTGATCACGATTGGGAATTTGATCGGGGCGCCGATTGCAGGGGCAATAGTGCAGAATCTGGGGTTTAATGCGACGTGGATTTTCGAGGGGTGTGTGATGATTGCTGGGGGGGTGGTTATGGGGGTTAGTAGGAGGTTCCGGGGGGGAAAGGGAGGCGCGTGATAAGTTGGGATCTGTAGATATTACTACCTAAGTAGAATAGGAATACAATATGGATCGAGAAGCGTGCAGATGTATCTCAGAGTATAGCTGTGGGGATCATATGGATCTCACCACGGATAAGTCCCCCCATCGGACCGTCCGACACCCCCAAATCCATAGACTGTAGCAATGTAGCATTTACGAGAGCCGGTTTCCCCTCATCGAGTCAAGGCATAAATGCTATTATCTAACTTCATCCCTTCGTATATCCGGCTCGTCCGTCACCCAAAGTAACATCCATTCTCAGTAGTATATCGGACCCTCCGCCACGACCAACATATTAACTCCTCGCACACCCAACGTCAAGCCACCAAACCACTACCCTCTCTCCAAGATAGCCGATTTCAAAAATAATAAAAGAAAAACCATAAAAATGTCTCCCAACGGCACCCCCTTCATCCTCAACCCCACCGCCCCCGAACCCCCTACCATCTTCGCCCACGCCCGCGTCGCACCCCCCTCCACCCAACACACCCTCTACATCTCCGGCATCGCGCCCATCGACCCCGTCACCGGCGTCGTCACAGGCGCCTCCCAGAACCCTGACGGCTCCTACACCCTCGACATCAAAGCCCAGACGGCCGCGGTTCTCCGCCACATTGATACTATCATCAAGGGGGCGACGAACGGCAAGGGCGACATTCACAATGTGATTGATGCGGTGGTGTATATCCTGGACATGAAGACCCAGTATAAGGACATGAATGAGGAGTGGAATAAGGTGTTTCCGGATCGGAGGAGTGCGCCAGCGAGGGCGACGGTTGGGGTGAGGGAGCTGCCCGATGAGAGGTTTGGGGTGGAGGTTAAGGCTGTTGCGGTGTGCGAGTTGGATTAGTGTGTATACTATACTATAAATCAGAGCTTACGGCAGCAATTGACCATATTATTAACAACAGATAAATGCGCAGCCAGTATTACAGATCATGGTTGTATTCTTATTCGATGCCTTAGGTTTTATCGTTCTGCCTCAGGTGTCTATGGTGGGGTGAAGGCTTATCACCACGTGCCCGATAACGATATACACCGCCCACAGTGGCTGACATAATCGGGCATGGGCACAAAAAAAGATCCCCCTCCCCCGCTGATAACGGGCTCTTTGGACTGTGACTCACACGATTCATTCTTCAGCCTCCCTTTTTTTCTTCTTCTTTGGTGTCATTCTTCATATACACCGCTGCTCCTATCTCGTGTTGATACCCAATTCCCCATCAATCCCTTCGTGCCCCTCGCTAGACACCATGGCGGACGCGCTGGCTGAAAACACCGCAAAGCTCCAGCTCGACGAGGAGACCGGCGAGATGGTCTCCAAGAACGAGCTGAAGAAGCGGTTGGCCAAACGTGCCAAGAAGGCCGCCGCTAAAGCGAACCCCAAGACGCCTGCTGCCCCGAAACCCGCGGCGGCGGCGCCCAAGCCCGCTGAGGAAACCCCGCTGGACCCCGATGCCATGTTCAAGCAGGGTTTCCTGGCGAATGTCTTCCGTGAACGTCCTACGAAGCCGGTCCTGACTCGATTCCCACCGGAGCCTAACGGATACCTGCATCTTGGGCACTGTAAGGCGATTGCCGTCAACTTTGGATTTGCTCGGTACCATGGTGGTGAAACGGTATGTTTTTGTCCGCGATATGATATAAATTCTTAGTACGTGGGAGGCTGACGAGTGGGTGGTAGATTTTGAGGTAATGACCACTTTATCGGACGGTTTCGAGGTATAGGTAGTTAATTGTTAGGTTTGACGATACGAACCCCGAGGCCGAGGAGGAGAAGTACTTTACCGCAATCGAAGACATTATCCAGTGGCTAGGTATGCTTTTCTTTTCGTCAATCTTGCTCACATCTCAGCCGTGATGCGCGGGGAGGGGGGCTTACAAGTCACAGGATTCAAACCTCACTCCGTCACCCACTCGAGCGACAACTTCCAGAAACTCTACGACTCCGCCGAGAAGCTCATCAAGATCGGGAAGGCTTATGTTTGCCATTGTAGCGATACGGAGATCAAGTTGCAGCGCGGTGGAGAAAAGGGCGGCCCCAGATACCGGTGCAAGGACGCGGAGCAGGACGTCGATACGAACCTCCAGAAATTCCGGGATATGCGAGACGGAAAATACGAACCCCAGACGGCGTTTCTACGGATGTTTCAGAATATCGAATCGCCTAATCCCCAGAACTGGGTATTCTGTCCGTGCCGTGAGGTTTTTGAATGTTGCTGACGATGGGTTAGGATCTGGCTGCGTACCGCGTCTTGAAAAAGGAGCACCATCGGACCAAGGACCAGTGGTGTATCTATCCCACGTACGACTTCGCCCACTGTCTTTGCGATAGTATAGAGGGAATCACGCACAGTCTTTGCACGACGGAATTTATTCTGTCCAGAGAGAGCTACGAGTGGCTGAACTCGACGTTGGAGGTCTATGAGCCTATGCAGCGCGAGTACGGTAAGTTAAAATTCGAGTCTATGTATATTGCGACAGTGACTAAAGAAGATTCAAGGCCGTCTGAACGTCAGCGGAACAATCATGAGCAAGAGAGGCTTGAAGAAGCTTGTTGACGCTGGCTACGTTCGCGCCTGGGATGACCCACGGCTGTACACGGTTATTGCTCTGCGCCGTCGCGGTATCCCCCCAGAGGCCATTCTGTCCTTTATCAACGAGCTCGGTGTGACCACCGCCAAGACCGTTATCCAAATTGCCCGTTTCGAACAGTCAGTCCGGACCTACCTTGAAACGCGCGTTCCTCGTCTCATGCTCGTGCTTGATCCTCTGCCGGTTGTCATTGAGGACTTTGAGACTCTCAACGCCGACCAACTTGATCTCGACATTCCCTTCTCCCCCAAAGACCCCGCCATGGGTTCCCACCAGGTCCGCCTCACCAAGACCGTGTACATCGACCAGTCCGATTTCCGCGAGGAAGACAGCAAGGGCTATTTCCGGTTGGCCCCGGGTAAGAACGTCGGGCTCTGGAAGTGCCCTTACCCCGTCAAGGCGACAACCTTCACAAAGGATGCCAGTGGCAAGGTCACAGAAGTCCGGGCGGTACTGGATAGAGACGGACCAAAGCCCAAGACCTACATCCATTGGGTACCCGAGGGATCGCGCACGGTGGAAGTTCGGATCCAGGAGGCGCTGTTCAAGTCGGACGACCCCACGGCCGTTGAAGGCGGTTTCCTCGCCGATATCAACCCCAACAGCGAGACTATTTACAAGGAGGCATTGATTGAGCCGGGCTTTGACGAGGTCCGCCGCCGGGCGCCTTGGCCGGAAGCCGCGGGAGAGAAGAGCAAGTCTGGTCCGGAGAGCGTTCGTTTCCAGGGCATGCGTGTCGCATACTTTGTAGGTTTTCTCCAATTATTAACCATATATGGATTTTACTGACTTTTCCAGGCAATGGATTCTGATTCCACCGAGGATCACGTTGTGCTGAACCGGATTGTCTCTCTGAAGCAGGATACCGGCAAGAGCGCATGATCGGAGAACACAACCCGGCGCGCTCTGAATGAGCCCTCAAGCCCCGAGAGAGCAAACCGCTGCTTTGTGCATGCTGCACAGCTGCGTATAGAGAATAATATTTATCAGGAGATGTATTGATGCATATGGAGTATACGTGAGCGGAAAACATAAGTGATTAGTTCTAGTTGATTGGATTATAATGTTATGAATGCTCCATCCTCTATCGATCCCACCTTACAAGATTCGCCCAGTATTAAACCCCGCAGTGCCTATCAAGCTCACGTTTAGGCTCACACTCGGGCAATCGTAGCCTCGACTGGGTCCAAATAGAGAGTCCCGAAAAGCCGCCAAGTCCGCCGCCACCCTTAAACAGGAACGTTAAGCGAAGCCTGACTCGCCGGGGTTCGTCGGTTCATCGCCAAGTCTTTTGGCGAAGGCATACTTCTGCGCCTTGCTTCAAGGCAGACTCATGCCTTTTTTTCTCTATATAAATGCGAACCCCCGTAGGAAGGCACAGAAACCACAGAGTAAACCAACACAGACCGACAGACAGCACCCGTCTCCCCCGCCAAAATGCGAAATCGAGCCCTCGGCCCCGTCGACCCCAACAACGACGTCTACAAAGTCGCCGCGCGCCCCTTCGTCCTCGAGAGAGCCGGCGAGCACGACAAGGCCATCGACGCATACAAGCTCGCCATCGAAGTGCTCGAGATGGCCGTCCAGAAATTCAAAAAGTCGTCCAACGTGCCCAAGGTCGGCCGCAAGATGTTTGAGCGGCAGGCCCAGCTGCACAGGGACCGACTGGCCTATCTCCAGGGTCTGCAGCGGAAGGGGAGCTTTGCGGATGTGGTCCCGTTGCCGACGGTGTTGGATTTCATGGAGGAGGTGAATGGGGAGAACGGGCAGCGGACGTTGTCTTACGTATATATAACCCCCCCCCCCGTTACGTTCCCATCCCCATTCCCTTCACAGTGTTATACTGATAGGTATCCAGGACCGAAAAGACCTCTTCGAACAATCCAAGAGCAACCCCAACACTGAAACTTCACACAATCCCAGCCCACTCCCCTCCCTAACCTCTACCCTCCCCTCAGCATCATCACCATCATCAACACGCACCCCCTTAATCTACCGCATCACCCACTCCTCCGAACTCGTCGCCCTCGGCACCCGCTCCCACTGGTTCTTCCTCAAAGACGCCACCAACACACACACCCTCTACGCCTTCCAAGCCATCTGGAGCGACTCCACCCCCATCGTCACCGCCGTGCTCCGGCGGCCCGGCGAACTCCTCCCCTCCATGGGCGCCGTCTCCGTCCACATCCGCCGGAACCCCGCAACAGACACCTTCGGCCTCGAGACCAGCACCGTCCCAGACATTGGCGTCGTCACAGAGACCCCGGACGCAGGCACGAAACGGAAACGGTGGTCGCCGAGACGATTCAGCTATGGGGGGAGACACTTTGTTTGGCGGAATGAGGGCGAAGGAGGGTTTTTAAAGTCCTTTACGTGGGATACGTTGTATGAAACCACTAGCCCTAACGGGGAGGGGGGGGAGGTTGAGGTAATTGGGGAGAGGCTGTGCTGGGGGGAGAAGAAGGCGTGGAACGGCGCCGAGAATAGTATTTTCCTGGTGGATGGGCTGGATATGGGCTTTCGGGAGCACTTACTGGCGTCGCAGATGGCGAGGATGGTGAGGGTGCGGTATCCGCCGAATAAGGGTTCTTCGGGGGGACTGGAGGCTGCGGAGGCTGGGATGGGGTTGATGGGGTTTATTCAGGCAGTGTCGGGGTAGCCTCTACTGAGTATATACAAATTTGGGATGCTAACTACCTTACTTAGTATTAGAGGTATTCAGGAGTGAATGTATATACAATTCGTTTTATGGACTGCGAGTATGAATGAATGCTACGCTATGTTATGCATGCTATGCTATGTACACGATCGAAAGGGAGAGAGAGAGCCAGCTCAATATTCCAACCGATCATCATGAACCAACTGGACATCGTACCGCTCGTCTCCACCCCAGACTTCCCGAGGTCGGTTACACCCCGCAACAGCCGCTCGGAGATCACGGATCATCGAGAGCGGTCCGCTGGCCACGACCCTCGTGGGACCGGATACGGTCTTCGAGACGAAGTCCGCCACCTGCGCGCCGAGGTCCGGGTGGCCGGTTTTGGCTGCCGGGTCTGGGTTCGAGCAGCAGGGATTGTACACGATAAAGGTATCTTCTTTCATGTCTGTTATAGAAGATTGGGGGCGGGTGGAGTTGATTTCGGACGTTTCTTTGGAAAAGGCATCGTTAGAAGAGGGCATTGGGAGGGAATCGGCAGGCGAGGAGTCGTCGCCGTCGCCGCGGGTGATGTAGATGCGGATGCAAAAGTTGGAGGTAGCCGCCGCCGCAGCCTTCAGGAGTTGGAGTTCCGGGTCGATCCATTTCATGTCGTCGCGGCGACGGATGGCCCAGATGAACTCGACGATGCCGCGGCGCGGCTGCGCGGTGAGGGCGAGGAGGACGGGGAGGACAAAGGTGATGCCGGTGCCGCCGGCGATGCAGAGCATGTTGATGTCGTCTTCGAGGTGGGCGGATTCCGGGAGGATGGACTGGCCGTAGGGCCCGGAGAGGATGACCGAGGTCTCGGGGCGGTTGGATTGTGCTAGGTTGGCGAGTTTCCTGGTGATGCCGTTGCGGGCGCGGAGGATGTAGGTGTGGTTCTGGGCGCGGGGGTTCAGCCCGGGCACGTTGCAGGGGGTCATTGGGTGGCTCTGCCAGAGGCTGAGGTCGGGGAAGCAGAGGAAGAAGTGCTGGCCGATGTGCCAGTCGTCGTGGTTGTGCTCGAACTCGAGGCGCACGACGTCACCGTCCTGGCTGCGCGGGTAGAGAGTCATGCGGGCACTGGGGACGTGGAGGCCGAGCGGGGAGGTGGTGTGCGGCGTGTTGAGGTGGTGGAGGGCAAAGGTGCGGGCGAAACGGACGCCGCGGTCGAAGAACCAGACGGTCAGCGAGGCGATCATCCAGCAGGAGAGCTTCGACCAGTGGCCCCAGCAGGCGCCGATGTAGAGCATCGCAACGCCGTAGTGGGCTTTGCGGAAGAACTCGTACCCGGTCAGTCGGATGCCCCATTTGGTGCTGAAGACGACCAGGAACGAGAGGAAGATCATCGCGACGACGCCCCAGATGATGTAGACCTGGGCGATGAAGGAGTCCCAGACAGTGGGCTGCGGCTGGTAGAGTCGGGCTTCGACGATGGTCCAGCCAAGCGTGTGGAGGGCGGACTGGATGAAGATGATGTAGCCCAGCCAGCGGTGCAGGAACATGAAGTGATGGTAGGGAACACCCGTGACCAACGACAGCAGAGACTCCCGGCTGGACAGCATGACCGACAGCGGGGTGAGCGCAAAGGCGAGGATCCCGATGCGATCAGACCACGGGCCAATCCCCGTGCGGGTGTTGTAGACGCCCGGCGAGTTCTTGACGGGCGTCACCCATTTCTTGTAGACGATTCCGACAAAGGTGAAGATGGTCAGGTAGCCGGTCAGGATGGCCAGGATCAGGATCTGCAGGCGGGTGGTGTGTCCGAAGACGCAGGTCCAGCTCTCGGGGAGCAGATATCGTCGAGACCACGATCGAACGGAGGAGCCGAGGCGGTAGAAGGCGTTCTGGCGGGGTCTGGAGTCTTCGAGGAGTTGCTCCTTGGACGGGGTGGTCACTCGAGTCAGAGGGAAGAGGTGTCGGCCCAGGACCCAGAGAAAGAGTAGACCCGCGATGACCGCCCACAGGATGAAGCTATACAGCATGCTGACATCGTGGCCGTGGTAGACGGCGTCCAGGTACTCGCAGGAGCCGGCATCGTTCAGGCAGGGCACCTGGCGAGCAGCGTACCCCCAGTGGTACTCGAGCTCCGAGTCCTCGGAGAAGTCTTGAATGTGCCGCGGGGAGTGCATTCTCCATTACCTTGTTCTGCTCGGGAGTTGTAGCAAAAAAGTCAGACAAAAGCGAGCGTCATCCGGGCTCATATAATAATGAGCCCAAAACGGCCAAGATAAAGTCTGGATCTGCAAATGACTGCAGGAGCGATAAAAGTGGAGCCTGAGCACATTTCTTCCAATCACACGGGCGGAGCCTCCGCCGCCAAGGCCAAAATATGCTCAAATGTGCTTCTTTTCCCCACTAAATCCGCTCATTCCACCGCATGAGTTCTCCGCTTCCAGAATCACGCCAGACGGAGGACAGATTTAAGTAACGGCGTCATGTCTCGCCATTTCCACCCTCAATTCCTTCCTCTCTCTCGCACGCATCCCTTCAATCCCTGAGACGGCCTCAATGGCGACCACAACCGCGACTTCTGCCGTCGCAACGGCCACTGCCGCCTCCCACGACATGTCCGGGATGTCCATGGGAGGCGCCGATGCCGCCGACTGCTCGGTCTCGATGCTCTGGAACTGGGAAGTGATTGACTCCTGTAAGCCAATCTCACTTCCCCCCAGCGCCTTTAATGACAAGGTACTGACATTTTATGAACAGGCTTCCTCTCCTCCTCCTGGCACGTCACCACCAACGGCATGTTCGCCGTCTCCTGCATCGGCGTCGCCCTCCTCGGCGTCTCCCTCGAATTCCTCCGCCGCGTCAGCAAGGACTACGAAGAGAGCATCATGCGCCAATTCCAGCGACACGCCGCGTCCCAGCTCGACAGCGGTATCGCCGGCTACGGGGCCGCCCCGGGCTTCGTCACGTACCGCGCCAGCCCCCTGCAGCAGATTATCCGGGCGGTGCTGCATCTGGCGCAGTTCGCGGTCGCGTATATCACCATGTTGATCGCGATGTACTATAACGGGTTCATAATCATTTCGATCTTCATCGGGGCGTTCCTGGGCAAGTTGTTCTTTGACTGGGGGCAGTACCGCGTCGTTCTGAGCCAGGGAGGGGGCGCAAAGGTTGTTTCGACGAATACAAATATAGAGGACGATGCGACAAAGTGCTGTGGGTAGGTTATCCACGTGGAAAAGGATTTTGTATATAGAGCTGTACATATTATGATTTACGAATTGATTTCTCCATCTGCTGTCGGACTCTCCGACGCGGCGTCTCCACCTACCCACCCCTCTCCATATATATACCATCAAACACCACTAGACACCACCACCACCACACCCACTCAACCAGTATAGAACCAAAATGTCCGACATCCAATACTTCCACCTCCCCCTCCCCCTTCAAAACACTTCAACCCCAGGTCCCCCCCTCCCCGTCCACCTCGCCTACCGCATCCTCAACCCCACCTCCCCCAAAACTGCCCTGATCCCAACCTGTTTCCGCGGCCGCCTCGCCACAACCCTCACCTTCGCCCACAGCGCCCTCCGCAACCACCGCATCATCCTCGTCGCCCTCTTCGGCAACGGCGAGTCCTCTTCCCCCTCAAACACCCCGGGCTTTCCTAGCACCATCGACTACCGCGACTGCGTGCACGCGCAGCACGCCCTCCTCCAGCACCTCGGCATCACCCACCTCGATCTCATGCTCGGGTTCTCCATGGGCGGCCAATGCACCTATTACTGGACGGTGCTGTACCCGGCCTATATCTCCGCGGCAGTGATCATCTGTTCCTCGGCGCGGACGAGTCTGCATAATTATCAGTTCCTGGAAGGCCCGAAAGCGGCGCTGGAGAATGCGATTGACTACGCCGGGAGAGAATCTAGAGAGAGCGGGGGCGGGGATACGGCGCGGCCGGCACTGCGTGGACTGAGGGCGTTCGGTAAGGGGTATTCGGCGTGGTTGACCAGTGCGGAATGGTTCGAGGAGCGTCAGTTCGAGAAACTTGGGTATAGGACCTTGGAGGAGTGGGATGCGGCTGTTGCGGGGAGGAATTATTATGGTTGGGACCCGGAGGACTTGTTGGCGATGTTGGGGATGTGGCAGAGGGGGGATATAGGCGGGATTCTTATTCCGGATGGTAGTGTGGGTGGGGAGGAGAAGGAGAGGGTGGAGGACGCGTTGAGGAGGATCCAGGCGAGGGTCTTGTTGATGCCGTGTCGGACGGATCAGTATTTTAGGCCTGGAGTCAGTGAGAGGGAGGGTAGGCTGTTGAGAGCTGGGAGGGTGCGTGTTATTCCATCCATCTGGGGCCATTTGGCGGGGGCTGGGAGTAATGAGGAGGATGTGGAGTGGATGGATAAGAGGATTGCGGAGTTTCTTGAGGGAAGTATAGATAGAGGCTGATGGTTGTCTGTCAAGCAGGGGATGTGATATATTTCGATCTGGTTACTGAGAGGTGGCTTTGATGTGCTGTCTTGTAGTCTCTTTGCATTCAAGCATGCACGGCAAGATGTAAGCCGTGCTGTAGAGATGTAAACTTTCGACAATATGATATTTATATCTGGGTCCGCCTTTTCACTAATCCGCATGAACTTTTGCGTCATAAGCCCCTTCTCCTTGCCACCAGTAGTAGAAACCTCCCATCAGTATATCTGAGTGATACTACCGACAAGATAAGCCAGGCGCAGGTTCCGTGGGATGGCCTGGATGTGCTTTGGCATGTGTCCAACCCTGGTTCGGAGTCTGCTAGTCCTTCAGGCTCTGGTTTGGTAATTGAGGACTCCAGTTAAAGTCGGTTTCATTTTACTCCCGGCGATGAGGAAACGCGTAAGGACTGATATAGCACTACTTCTTCCGAGGAGCATTCCCTCCCCTCCGCGTGTGCCTGATGTATAGCCCCAGGAGCTGAATGCGCAGAATCACCTAGGTTAGATGTCTCAGGGTAAGAGGCAACACGATCATCTCTCGTGACGAACTCCGCCAGCCGAGTCAAGACAGCTAGCTCAAGCTTCAACTTGAGACTGAAAACCAGCGACTTGATGTTAATCTGCAGGGTTCTATACCCGCAGTATTGGATAACCAAAATCGTGCAGTCCATAAAAATTAGAATGACGTTGATGGCGAGGAGCTGTAGGATGAGATTCCGCTTCTTCTTTTCGGTCGCATACCGCAACATCGAGACCGTCCCCCAGATATACAATCCCGATATGATGGCTTCCTGCAGAGTGAATCCCGTCAACTGGATACTCTCCATGACCTCGTAGCCGCGTATAAATGCCTGCCTCGGGGGCCGGATGTCGTTGCCGAATGCCAGCACCGCCGTCGGGATAAGCAGGAAGACCGCCGTGCTGATGATCATGACGAGAACGCCGCGGAGAATCGTGCGGTTCTGGAGGACAAGGTGGAGTCGCGACCAGAGGACGACGGACTGAGCCACCATGAAGATG
Source organism: Aspergillus conjunctus (assembly GCA_027569095.1). Taxonomy (NCBI): domain Eukaryota; kingdom Fungi; phylum Ascomycota; class Eurotiomycetes; order Eurotiales; family Aspergillaceae; genus Aspergillus; species Aspergillus conjunctus. The sequence goes on along the minus strand of JAPDEL010000088.1, from coordinate 67,726 downwards.
CACCAGCCGACGATTGTGGGGGCGCTCTGGCCGAAGAGGCTGGGGTTGAAGTTGTAGAAGTAGGTGGAATAGCCAAAGGTCATCAGGAACAGCCCGAGACAGGCCGCCAGGAGACTCCAGAAGTAGGTCCCGCCATATCGCTTGAAGACTAGAAAGACGATGATGACTGTTTCAATGGAGTTGTAGAGGGCGACGGCAATCACGGCGGTAATGAAATAGGCCAGCGCTGGATCCGTTTGACTCGCTTGGCCGACGTGCACCATTCTGATAACCACCGCACATGGGATTTTGCGAGACAGGCTCGCGAACTAAGTAGCAAGGATCGTATTTAGCATAGAATTAAGCCATCCCGTCGCAATATATCGAGTCAGCGATTAGGAATTAAGGGAAGATTACTGGGAAGAAAACCCTACTCCAGGTCAGCCAACCTCTGGCAGTGATATCGTGAAAGTTTCCCCGGATTAACAGACGAACCTAGACAAATGGACTCCATGTGGGCGAAACTCTAATACCTTCTGAGTTTCTGTGGCGATATTGTCTTGTGCTGCAGTTAACTTTACACGATCAGGGATTCGGGCGGCTTAAAGTCGGGTATCTCTCCTGGTCGAACGCTTTCCCGACTATAGCTACATAACAGGCCATATCTCATTCCCTCGATTCTGTGCTAGAGACACTAGGATAGTCATGCTGCAGGGGAAATTATAGTTATTCACTGGCAACAGAGTTTGGAGATGGTCCAACCAGGAGGTATTGCATAACTTTATTATTGATCACTGGGATATGAAGCTCTGATTCGCCATAATGCCAGAATTAAAACAGGGCATGCTTAAATTCTCCATGCAGCAACACCTTCATATCATCACTCAACCTTTTTATCAAATTTTTTCAGCCAGTTATATTTCAGGGCCGCAGCGTGCAACAGCACGCACCACCAGTTTGTATCCATCACTCCATGGCTTATCTAACTGTCTCTTTCATTCTTTAATAACCCGATTCATAAATCATTTGCACTGCTCAACGCATAGATCCCAATCCAGACCAGCTCGGGCCTTTTTTAACCTGATCACTGTCTTGGCCGCCCTTAAAACATACGGGCGACAGAGACGCAATTGTCCGGGATGGTGACTACACCATGAGTCTTTCTTGTTGCACCCGCAGGAAAAAGATGAGGTCGCTGCAGGTCCGATGGTCGAAACAGCTGAAGTGCACAGCTCGATGGGCAAGATACTTGAAGCGCACGGGACGCGAATGGTGTAACACTGGAATTCTCGAGGACTTTCCGGAGCAACCCATTTATGTGACTTTTCAAGGATTGTGGCAGACAAAGTCCAGCCAGGGGAAATAAACAAGGAAAGGTAAAGTATGCTGCAATGGCTGGCTGAGAATATTCACTCTAGGCTTGTCTCTCAGCCAGCCATTGCATGGAGAATATATTACATTGCAGAGAGTTATCCTAAAAAGGATGTCTGGTTCTTCTCCGTTGTGGCTGGCTGAGACACCTAATGCGATAACGCCTCGCCCTTCGGCCTCGGCCTCGACAGGGGTGTTCATGCATGCAAGAATAGTATAATACCTGCCCCTCAGTGTAAAGACTAGAAACACAAAAGGGACTAGATTAAAGGCAAGGTAAAATGGTTAGAAAGGGCACTGCTAACAATACATATGAGGGACCTCATGTATAGGGCCTTGTACGACACTGGTTCCAATCATCAGAAGTACTAGGGGGTTATTGTAGAATCAGATGTCCTTCTTCTAAGAAGTATACAAGCCATTTATTACCTCTCCTTTCAGCTGAAGGCATTTCCCCGGTTATTCAATGTTGCATCCTTGTTCCCCAATATGGACTCTCGAGGTATGCATGTATGTGAATCGGGCAAGGAACCCTCACAGCGTTAACACTTCTGCTTCCCCCCCCCCCCCCCGGCCAAAAACAAGCAGCAAACAAACGGGATTTGATCACAAGGAAGAGGAAGGATTTGTCCCCTGCCCCATCAATGCATAACTCACTCAGTTAAGCCAGCGTCGTTTGCTTCGTACCCCCATGTTAGATAACAGCTAACAGCTTCGGGGGAAACCGAGATGAGGGGTTTATTAATACAAGGTAGCATACGAATCACTCATATATAAAGTTGAATCTCAGCATGCTGAATGCCAATGCAAACCCAAGTCCATTGGAGCAGATCCAGCCTGAAAATCACCAGCGTGAATACCTTAGCATATCTTGTTGCAAATAGCCTTGAGAAGAAAATCATGTTGAGCACCGATTCGGCCATCTTTCTTTTTCTCATTTCTTTGGCCTCTCTTTCTGCTCTCCAGGCATGGCGTGTTTTTGCTGTGCCGTTGGGATTACGACATCTGCCACGGGTGTCCATCCTCAAGCTCCTCTGGTCGTATGCCAAAATAGAGCCAGACGATGTCAGAGCCAAAAGGCTAATAATGCCGTTTGTGGAGAAAGGCGAGGAGCTTGTGGTAATCTGGACTCTGGGTCGTTGGATTGTTCATGTCTTGAGTGATGAGGTATGATGGCCCTCTTAATGCGATTCTTCCCGGCCCAAGAACCAGATAACTGATTTTGATACAAGGCAGCAACAAAAGTATTCACTGCCGTTGATATCTTCCCAAAAGAAACTCCACCGGACGCAATGCTCTTCTGGCGACTATTGGGGAAAGAGAATGTCTTCCTTGCCAACGGCGTGGTCTGGAAACAGCAGTCCGCTGTTGTCCGCAGTAGCTTTGACAGGCATCTGCCAGTTGAGACATTTAATGCTTTATCACAAACTGTTGTTGAAAGGCTGAACGAGTCTGAAGGAGCTGAAGCCGGTGTGGATTTCAGTGATATCAGCCAGAAATATGCGCTGGAAGTCATAAGCTCCGCGCTGCTCGGTATGGAGCTCAACTGCTTGAAGGAAGAATCCCCGTTCGTGGTAGCGTACAACACCGTCATGAGTGCCATTGCTAATCCACTTTACCTTGTTTTCCCTTGGCTGGAGACCATGTTTCCAAGAAAGGCGCTGCATAAGAAGATTGATTGGATTCGTGAGCAGGTTGGGGATTTTGTCTCGGAGAAGGAGCCTGCAGGTGGAAGGAAGATCAAGAATCTGATGACGATGATGCTTGACAGCCAACCACCCATGAGTAAGGAAGTCCGTTCAAACAACATGATCGGCTCGTTCATTGCTGGGCATGAAACATCCACGGGGGCGATCTGCTCACTGGCATACTATCTTGCCAGACATCCCGAGATTCAAGAAAAGTGCCGTTCCGAAGCGCAGCAACATCTGCCCCCAACAATGGAACTGCCTCTTCAGCCAACCCAGGAAGACCTCAAGAAACTCCTGTTCCTTGACGCCTGCATCAAAGAAACCCTTCGAATCAATTCCCCTGCCACATTTCTGGTGCCGCGGGTGACCACCGAATCCATCAGACTCGGCAAATATCAGATCCCCAAGAACACGTCTATGACGGTCAATCTGTACGCAATCCACCATAGTCCAGCAGTTTATCCAGACCCTTACACGTTTCGCCCTGAACGGCATCTGGAAAGCGGTTCTGGTCTCTTCGACAAAACCAGTCATTGGCTTCCATTTGCCCGCGGGCCTAAACAGTGTCCGGCGCGGGTTTTCGCTCTCTATGAGCAGAAGGCCCTGTTGGTGGCGCTACTGGCTCGGTTTCGTTGGTCTCTACCTTCGGATTCACCCCATTTGTTAGATATCCAAAATGGCTTGAGCCCGTTCTCAACGATTGTTCCTGAAAAGATGATGCTTTGCTTCAGGCCTCTCAAGCAAGATTCTCTCCCTCTCCTAGATTCCCTGGGCGGGTTTGGTCTCGTACTGTCTGAAATGAGCAGAGACACTCCAATTTCGAGACCACCTCAGGGCCAGACACAAGATGGCTTTGGCACGCTGCCGGGTTGGAAATGGCTTGCAGAGACGCAGCCACACGCAGGGCTCCACCCGCAGCTAATGCGCGACGTCCTCCGATGCGCACGAATCTACCATTCTGTACAACTAGGCAAGCCCAGAGAGGTTGTCAAAGGATTAAAAATGACCATCACCAACCCTGGTGACGCAGAAGATCTAACCAGCATCGGCCCTAAGACCCTAGGAGGCACCGCTTGGAAGGCCAACACGGCTTACTCCACCCTCTTGATCGACGGCGAATGGAGCGGCAGCGGGTTCCCCGCCATCGGTCCCTGCACGCTGTTCATCTATCTGGGTCTACAGAAAAAGATCATCCTACCAGAAGACGCCCCTGACTGCGCTGCATTGCAGATGCTCAGCACGGTGGACTATGATTTTGACCTGAACGAGGCGAATGACCCCGGATTCAAACACGCTATCAGTGTGGCGCGTAAGGCGCTGCAAAGGCTCAAGGACCAGAACAAAACGCCACTAACTGGAGCCACCTTGGCCGCTATGCTTAGCTTCGACCTGCAGCAGGAGGTGCGCGGCGTACAACAGGCGTGGTGTGAGAGGAAGTACGGCGCATCAAATCTTGGACCCAGAGATATCACTCCCGGGGATTGGGCGTCCGGGACGGTCGCGGATTGCGCGGGCTTGTGTCCTTTTGGATACCAGGGCGAAGCCGAGTACGTCAAGAGCAAGACTGGCATGTTTGCTGCGATGCTGTTAGCCAACACCCATGACCTCGTGTACGACATTGGAAGCTCCAACCGCATGTCCTCGGTCATGTACGCGGACGCTGCGGGGGTGGCGAAGGACGACCTCCATTGTACTTTTGTTCGGACAGTGGTGGATCAAGTGGCTCAGAGAGTGTCACAGTTACATGAGGGGCAGACACCGCTATACGGTGACAGTGCCCTCCTTGTCACTGCCGCCTGGGCCCCGTTCAATGGCCGCTACCGCACCTGGGAGCGTGTCGTCAAATACCACCGACAATTAACCCAATCGTCCCATCCACGGGCCAAGTTAGTCCTGGAAAATTCTCGAAAGGATTTAGTATTCAACCACCTAGATATCGAGACCGACTCGCTGGAAGAGCTGTGGCAAAAGACTCTCGATCCAAGCGCCCTTACCCACTCCCAAGCTCGCAAGACCAAATCCTACACCCCAGCCGCAGCCGCACCGGTGAATTCAAAATCGTGGGAGTCTGTCCTACAAGCCCCCGGCGTGCCAGCGCCACCACTCTGCAAATCCTGCCAGTGCAAGCTAAACGCCATATCCGCTACAACACCCGTCAGCATCTCCTCCTCGGTCCCGCTATCGACGGAAATCATTAATTCCGCCGCCGTCGCTGCCGCCGCACGGATTGCGCTTGCCGGCCGGTGGGCGATGGGGCCAGAGTGTTGTGCAGAGTGCAGCGCCCAGATTGGTAGATGGGCGGACCATGCAGCATATATTGTTCTCGTTGGCCTGATGCAGTCAGAGCCTGTCATGACTCCGGCTACGTGGTTGTTGCAGTGCTATGCCGTGTGGTATACAATATTGTCTCCAATCTCTGTGGCGACCATCCTGTCTGGGTTTGATCTTCTTGCGGAATTCAGGTATGAAGACGGGGCAATGGGGAGTCGTGATGTTGTTGATTGTTAAGTTTTTTCTTTTCCTTCTGTGTTGTTGATGTTTGGTCGCGGACAAGGTTTATATCAATCCATCCATCTATTCAACATAGGTGTATCAATCTTGCAATACTTACAGCGTTTGGCATCATTCGTGATCTTTTATGACCTCTGGTGCTTTGAGACAACTAGTCGCGGCTGGGTGGGTGCAGAATGTAGAAGGCGCCAGGAATAAGAAGGACTAGGGGGGAGACTGAATAACCTTGAACCATGCCAAAATGCACCTTATAGATATGGGGCCCTAATCAAAGGTTAATGTAGTTAATAATTTATTGTGATAAATATATAAGGCCCTCACCTACAGGGTGTGCAGTGCCATAGCATGACGAACCTATGTGATAGTTAGTTATAGTAGGAGCACTTACTAGGTATATTTAACAGCACCAGTAGTCTCTGTCATGCACCGCACTTGGCCACAGATAGTCTTCCTGAGTGCAGAGTTGCAGTGTTTCACAACTCAGTGTTCAGTTCTATTACTAAAAGTGACACACATTTACCTACCATATCACACGTCTATTCCCTCCGAGCGCTGTGCTGTATACAGGCTCTAACAATTATTCAGGCAAAACATGCCCATGCTAATAAAATAATTATAATTATTTAAAATATTTTTACTACCTAGAGCACTAGGCCATGCACTGGTTAGCCTAGGAACTTCCATGTTCTACTAGCCTTAATAAACCCAGAACTTTTCCAGTGATAATTTAAAGGTTTCATTCATGTTAAAGAACACAGTTCTAGATACCATCTTCTTGCTCACCAACCATACATACACCCTGAAAATTAGCGGCTGTTCACCAGTTCTCCAAGCGAAAGCTGAGCTGAGTTCAAGATTGAGCGCGGTAGGCTGCAGTGGTAGGAACTATTGATCATTCCGGCCATCTTGGTTACTACTTACCTTCCTATCTTGAACGTGTCCTCGCTTCCACACATCCTCTTGTTGGTAGATCGCACACCAAGGTGTGAGATGGCGCTGGTTCTTGTCCGCCTTAACGGTGTTTTGCGGTAGCGGAGTCACCAATTGTCTAATGAGAGGTCTGGAATCAACGCCGAGCCATGCAGGAGGTGGGGGATTCAGCCAGGCTGAAGAGTTCGTCAAATCCCAAGGATTGTTCAGGAGCAGCAGCTGTAGCAGCAGACAAATGACAGAGATTGACATTGTGGCTTTTTTTTTTTCTTTGCAAACAAACCGTTTAGCCTTTTTGTAAACGCATTTAATCTTATCCTAGTAACTATGATTTATTTGCCATACCGTAGGAAGGACTATGTACCACTACCACAAAGATTTACGTTGCGAACGGTCTGTCTTTATCCACCAAAAAATACCCTGCAGCTACACTAACCGCAATCTAATTATGTCTGTGTTTTACTCTAGGAAGTTCAGCTGATTCCCGCATTTCTGGCTGATGGCAAGTCCCTGGTGGGGTTGGTTCAGAGGCATTTCGATGAAGTCATGCAGCTGGTGGTAAAAGGTAGGATCTCTTAGAGACATCAGGCAACTCGGTTTGCTTGGAAGGGCTCGGGCTGAAGAGGCTGGCTGGAGGCTGGCAGAGTGATATCCACCAGACAGTGTTAGCTCCGGAGGGATCAAACTCGGGATCATTAATCACGAAAAGGCGCAGCCATTTCTCGGTAATCTCAAAAGGGCGACCGCTGCAGTGCTTCGTGCCGTCGTTTTCAGCACATACCACGCGCGGGAGAAGCCAGAAACTCGCATCAGGGTTGAGCCCGTACCATCTCCGGGCATGATTGTCTGGCCGCGCCGGCCCTTGCCAGATCTTCTGGGCAAGGATTGCCGCCTCCTTTGTAATCGTGAGCAGAATACCATGGCAGTCATATGGCTGGCCGACCACCGAGAGTGGATCGAAGTCGCAGGCCCCGGGGGCGGAGAGTACTCGGTCCTTGACACCGTCAAGGTCATCGCAGGCTTGAATCGCCGCCTCTCGCAGGGCATCAAACTCGCAAAGCTCCGGGTAAACCCCGATTTGGCTCATCAGTAGCTGTGGCCAGAATCCAGCAGGCACGAATGTGGACCAGTTGATAGCCGGGGCAGCGGCCATTATTCCGTCAAAGTCTTCTGGAAAGCGCTGGGCCAGCATGAGGCCCTGCCGGCCGCCCGTGGAGCACCCGTTCCAGTACTAATATGCAGATTGGATGCCGTAGAATGCATGTGTAATGGACTTGCCAATGACGGCGAGTTTGTGGAGGGCAAGGGACGCGAAATCCTCCAGCAGATGAAGGTTGACCGAACCGTCCGCGTTCAGCGCCCACTCATCGGCACCCGCATCGGCAGCATGCCCTCCGTCGGTAACACTCACGGCGTACCCTTGTGAGGCCCGAAGGGCAAGGCCTTGCGTGAAGCCAGTCGTCCACCCTCCACCGCTGGATGCCTGGAACCTCCCGTTCCACCCAGATAGTGGGAGCCAGGTCTCAACATGGATGCTATCATCCCATCCTGCATGGGTGTATGTAACAGTCACGTTACAAGCATCGAGACCTGCAATCTCAAGCGGGCCTGTGTCCCAGAATTCCCCGGTTGATGTAGAATAATTCCGAACCTGGTTGACGGTCATGTCCAGGATGTCGGCCCCTGGAAGTTCAGGCACAGTGATCCCCGTACGCGAGCAAATTTGACTAGAGGAAATAGGTTTCATCGCCCCTGAAAGCGGTATAATCCCAAATATCCATGTTGAAAGCGCGATGATTGCAGTGCAGCGATGCAGGAAACCCGATCATCTAAGGAGTTACGCGTACTAAAGAGGGTCGGACTTTATAGTATGTTCACGGACAAGTGGCTGCATACTCGGTCGGCCACAATTTCTGACCATGACCAGTGCCGAAGCTACGTGCCGTAATTGGCGAGCTCTGGGGGATATTAACAGTTCTATGAGGGTAGTGTTGGCTGACTGGCGTCGAAGCGAGCCTGCAGTCTAGGATAACGTCTGTTGACGACAGTGGACGACGTCGTCCACAGCACGGCTCGGACCATCCGAAGGCGATCCATGTGGTCGTACTCCACACACGGGGAGGCAGACCGAGAAACTAGGTCAATAATACTCGGTCACTACAGTTGAACCTGGAGCATGGTCGTGGGGTATGCTGGAGAAGTCTTGTTCTCCACCTTTGCAGCAAAGTCAATTCGAGCCTGAGCACCACAGCAGTTATCCTGGAACCGCAAATCGCGAGCAACAGGAGGGCTACGATACGTCGCGTTGTGTCTAGGGGCCGACTACTTGTCCGCAAATTTGAAAACGTAGTTGGCGAGTTTTGGGGTGTGCCCTGGTCACAGATTCTATCGGAATCATCCCCCTGACGCATTCCTATAGCCTTCTAACACACCAACCCAGGACTGCTAGGGATACAGAGGGCCGTACTCAAACGCGGACTCGCACCGGCCGTATTCCTGTGCGTATCTCTTCCAACTGCCTCCCACTCAGCCGGAAGCGAGTTGCCCCTGCCTGTTCGACAGCGAGGCTTTCAGGTCTTCCGAGTCTCCGGCGAAGGTACTTGGAGTATAGTCCGCCGGCAGATCTCGCGCAAGGAGTTCCCTTGGACCGCATTTATTTCGCTTCATCCATCCATTCTCGCCTGTAGTCTACTCAAAACTAGGTCTTAGCTTTCAGCGAGAGGCAAATGCCCCTGGGCAATAGAGGCAGGAAAGCAGCAGTCCCCGACTTTCTGGCCCGAGTTCCAGTCGGGTGTCAGAATCGGCATTTTCCCACCCCTGGGATTATCCGGATACTACTACCGATAGGTGTGTCGAAGGTAGTACACCTTGGTGGCTGAGGAAATAGACTGGAGGCGAAAGGACAGTGGCGTTCTCAAGGTTCGAAGCCAACGACTTGGGCCTCTGTCGAAGCTGATGAGTCCGAAACATGGTTAGATCCGTCAGCCCGAATCAAGTGAGCAATATTTGGCAACCCCGAATTCCCTGGTGATGGGGAGCCGCCTGGTAGTACAAAACCATGGCTCACGTCTTGCTCAGCATTATAGAAGAACAACTCTTGGTCTTCTTAGGAATTTCCTTTCTATGCTTTTCGGTTGACTACGCGCATGCACATCAGCCAAAGTATTACAGAGAATCATACTGTTTAACTTTGTTTTTGCCATCAATATGGCTCACCTCGAGGCGCGGGTGGCCAACCCCGAAACACATCAAGCCGGAGAAAAGCCTAGCTCCACGCACCAAGAAGTCATTGGCGATACGGAGGAAAGAGAGACGTTCAATTGGAACTTTGACGTGGTTAGCAATGTTATCTCCCTCTTTGTTGTCATCTTCACCACCTCCTGGGCTCAGCTAGCCCCAACTTCTGCCATTGCCTTCATCGCCGCTCGCTTCCCCGCGGAAAGTCACAATTCCGCCTGGATTTCCACTGCTTCTACTGTTGTGCCCGCTGTCGTCGATGTTCTCGTTGGAGATCTATCTGACATTTTCGGGCGTCGTGCATTCCTGCTTGTTGGTTGCGTGTTGGGCGTTATTGGCATGTTACTAGCCAGCCGCGCAAACAGCCTAATGATGGTGGTTAGCGGCCAGGTATTGAACGGCCTTGGTATATGTTATAACTTTTTAGCGGTTCCTCTGGTCCAAGAGATCATGCCCAAGAGGCAACGGCCCATGGTTACGGCGTTGACGACCCTTGTCTCGTCCGGGTCCTTTATCGGAGCGCCTATCATCGAGGGCATCCTAATTGATCGAGGCTACGGTGGTCCCCTTGATGGATGGCGCTTGGGTCTCTATATTGGCGCTGCCTGCTATGCTCTAAGCGCAGCGGGACTCGTCTTGTTTTACCACCCCATGCCTCGCCCGAACCCCGAAGGCTTGACCACGCTACAGCGCCTTGTGAAGGTGGATTGGCTCGGTATCTTCTTGGGTACCTCGGGTCTTACTATGTTCCTTGTGGGCCTTAACTCTGGCGATAACCCAGATCCCTGGGGTACTGGGTCAGCGCTGGGTCCCTTAATTCCTGGAGCCATCTGCTTGCTTCCTTTTGTTGTTTGGGAATGGAAAGGCACCTCAACTGGCCTTCTTCCTCACGCCATCTTCCAAGACCGGAACTATTCCATTACGTTGGTTATCCGATTTTTTGGCGGCATTGCTTTATATGGCGGCCAAGCGTTCCTCCCACAGGTGCTCGTGTACGTCTTCGGGACGGACGGCATTGGTACCGCAGTACAGCAACTCCCGTTTTCGATTTCTACCATTCTGGGCGCCTTCCTTGCAGCGGGGCTGATCCGGTGGTTGAAAGAAGTAAAATGGCTAATCGTCTCTGTCATTGGACTCATGGCTCTTGGGGCGGGCCTGGCCGTCCTGGTGAAGCCTGGGGGCAGCTTCGCCGTTTGGTTCTTCCCTTCTGCACCCATGGGTCTTGCCATTGGAGCAGAGGCTTCTCTGCTAACGCTCATTGCTGGACTCGCCGTTCCTAATACGTTCCTTGCAACTGCGACCTGCATTTCCGCGGCAATGGGCCTCCTCGGCGGTTCGCTTGCTACCACTATGTATAGTCAGATTTATCAGTCCAAGATCAACAGCCTGCTTCCACAGGCAGTGTCAAATGCCGCGGCCAGCGCAGGGGTGCCAGCGTCCAGCATCCCTCTGTCAATCCAGGCGTACACTTCCGGGGATCAAAAGTTGTTGTCTTCGATACCCGGAACCTCTCCCACCATGATCTCTGTCATCACACATGCTGCGAGGAGTGCATACGCCAAGAGCTTCTCTTACATTTGGTACACTCTGATTGCTTGGTGCGGCCTCTGGGTAATCTTTGCTCTTATGTACCATTCCACCGCTCAGTACATGACGGATGAAGTTGCAGCGCCGGTCAGAAGTCGTAAGGAGCATGCGGCTGGTGCTGATAAGGGTGTAGAGGGAGCCGATTCCTTAGCACAATTGAGAACTGTGCTTGGCGGCTGACAAGATCGGACACAGTGGTCCTGTCCATCACGTCGTTCGCGTCTCCCGGGGAATCCAATTTGTTACATTTCTATTATTATGGCTATAGGACCGTCGTGTTCCTCAGCATCTGAAACCATGACAGTTCCACCAGTGCAGTTCGATTCCGCGGTGATTGATACTGTAATGTTAAAGAATTTGCCGGTAGTAACGCTTTAGTCGGTCAGGATGGATCGACTTGCAGTGGAGGAGTAATAAAAGATCTTCCCTCGCTGCCAACTCCGACGAGACGTCCGTCCATTGGGATTTATAATAATGAATAACGGCATGTTTCAGTTATTTGCAATAGCTTGGATTTTGTTGGCGCTTCTTTGTAAACACAATTCAATAGTTTTATTATAGAATAATTTATGAGATTCGGCAACATTGGATATTTGATGGAAATTCTTGGTCCTAATCAAATACGGCCACTACTACTCTCCCGGGCCATTGCGAATGGTAAGACACACATATCCCCAAACATGAAGAGCATACATAAACTGGTAAAAATACAAATCAAAAACATACAACAGCAGGGATTCGCATGTGGTCACCCACCATACTACTAACCTGCCGGCGTGTGGCTTAAGTACGGCTGAGCGGACGGGAAGCCCTGTTCTCCACACCCTGTGGTCGTATGTACTACCCAGGAAGAAATGAAGATATATACGGAGGTCCCAAATGTGGGAGTTTTGCTGGTTTAGAGATCGAGGATCTCTAAGCCATAAATCTCGGGGTGTCCGAGTCTGGATGCGTTGCGCATGCTAAGCGCGCTGACGAATCCTACTTCATCGGGCCTTGGTTCCTGCCTTGGGCATGGCGGCTCGGGACGGCGGAAAGCAGCAATTGCAGGCAGTGGGAAGGGAGAATCGATCCGGGTAGCTACGTACTTAGTCTAGCCCTTGGGCATAGAAGAATTGCTCAAACCTGGCGGTGGGCTTTCTGGTCATTATGATCTGACTGGGTCCTGGCACATCGGATTCTGAAATACGCTTGATGTAGAAACACCATCTGTGCTCCAGGCACCTGCAACAGTCATCTAGTTCCCGACCTCGTCACTAGGATAGGCTGGTGGTTGGGAATTGATCAAACGCAGCCATATAGTACTATAAGATAGGAATTGATGCCTGAGCTCTCGAGTCGGAATGAGCAACATAAAACCCGAATCAAATTCCACTGCCATGGGAACTAGCTAAACCGATCGTGTTTCTTGGTTAATATTGAGAAATCTTCACCACTTCAATGTTGGTGGTGGTGGCTGGACTCCTCGTTGGAGCCTGGACGACGTCGTCCACTTCCTCTCGCACAGATACATACTCCGTAGCAACGAGGGCACTGGGCTCTATTTCTGCAAGCAAGAATGTGTTGATTGGTGGTTAGTAAACCTTTTGCTTTGTTTGGTTCATGCGAGCCCACCCACCTGCAGCATCCACGGCCAATCGTTGATGTCTACAGCCAGTAAAGCGATTGTATTTCCTTATTCCAAGCGAAAGCCGATGACTATAAAAGTCACTGCCAAAGACTCAAACATTTCTGGTCGTTCCCTCCTCAAAGTCTACACCTTGACTTCTGTTAACGTGTTCTGAGGTACATGATGAACGGAGCTCAACTCATACTTTTGCAGGCAGCCTTGGCTTCGTGGGCTGCTGCTACCACTACCTGCCAGGCAAGTTGTCCAACAACGACTGCTCCATTGCCCAGCACCAGTATAGGGCCAGACTGGTTTCAGACATCTCCAGGCATCTATCAGGGTAGGTTACAGCAGTTACCGCCTCAAACTTTGACAAACACTGATAAGCAGTACAACAGGTGCCATTGCTACCGGTGACGCTCCATTCCTTGCGGAAACTAACCCGGCGGTCTCCGGGCAAAAGACTTACAGTGCAAATAGCCCACTGGTCACCGATCAATCAATCCACGGTGCGAAAGGTCGGAATATCTTTCACCTGATGGGTGATATGAGGTTAGTTAAGAAAGCATACCCATTTCCTACTCTTCAGCCGCCGGTCAGAAACTTACGTCGACATAGCCCTTATTTTTCAACAGAAGACGGCTTTGGAGTTGGCGAACACTCCATCCCACCAGGTTCCAACATCACCCAGATGCATATGCTTCACCGGCATGGCGCTCGCTATCCATCTGGCGATAGTATGGCTTCCTGGGCCGAAGGAATCCTCAATCACACCACTGCTGGTAACCGCTTTACCGGACCCCTATCATTCCTGAACCGCTGGAACTACGGCCTGGGCTCGGATCTTCTGGTTCCCCTGGGCCGCCAAGAACTCTTTAACAGTGGCGTTCTCAACTATTACAATTATGGGCATCTATACAACAAGAACCTCGAGCACAAATTGGTTGTTCGCACCACAACCCAGCACCGCATGCTTGAATCTGCCGAGAACTTTCTTGCTGGATTCTTCGGTCTGGATTGGTCAAACAAGGTCAACCTGCTGCCGATCATTGAACACAGGGGATTCAACAACTCCCTGATGTCAATGTACTCTGGTCCCAATTCCATAAGCAAAGGTCTGGCTGGGCCCGCTACGTATGAGCCGATGTATGAATGGATAGGTATCTATCTCACTGAGCGCACCGCGGTTTTCAACAAACTCGGCGGATCCTACAAATGGACGGCCAACGATACATACAACGCCCAATCCCTGTGCGCCTATGAAACGGTAGCTTACGGATCCAGTCCGTTCTGTCAGCTCTTCACCTACGAGGAATTCGAGGGCTTTGCCTATTCGTGGGACCTTCTTTTTTCCATCATGTCCGGCTTCCGTTGTCCCACGGGCCGGGCACAGGGAATCGCTGGGGTTGAAGAGTTCCTGGCGCGTGTGCAAGGCCACACCCTCCAGACAACGAAAACCAACGCAAACATGACCTTGGATAACAACACGGTCACATTCCCTACAGACCAAAACCTCTACCTCGATTTCACCCATGACTCGGGTATTGTTGCAGTACTTACAGCCTTTGGTTTCACACAGTTTGCCCAGTACCTTCCTCCCACGGGACCTCCGCCAAATCAGCAGTTCCGCAGCAGCGATATCGTACCATTTGCCGGGCGGATGAACATCGAGATCATCCACTCCCCCGAATAAAGTGTCTGCTTGTCGGTCTGGGCGTTCCAGTGATTATGTCCAGGGAACTCAAGAAACCTTTTATGTCCATTTCCTCGTGAACCAGCGCACTCTGCCGCTTCACGCAAGCTTCCCTGAGTGCGAGCATCGCGACGACGGCTGGTGCGAATTGGAGACCTTTCTCGGTATACAGAGGAAGAGTTTGGAGAAGTCGCAATTCGAGTTCGCTTGCTTCGGCGATTGGGAGGTTCCTTCATATGAGGATACTAAGGACGGCGTGCCTCCGAGGAAATGAACCTGCTCGCAATCAGGCGCGACGCAGCAGGTTCCTGGGTAAGGGTTTCGTTGTTCAGCTCATCTCGCATCTGTACGCTAGTGCTTGGTAATCATTCGCTCTTGGACGAACAAATAGAAATAAGAATGACCGTTCCTTGGTATGTCTTAGACGTAGGTAACGTATGTACCCCTATAATATTATCTCAATTTATCCTTGCGGGGAGTCATGAGAGGAGACGCTCTGGGACGATGAGTCACAAGAGGCTAGCCTCCCGTGAACATAATTCTCACCCGATATTCTACATAGAGTGGCATTTTTCAATCCACAGCCTGGTGTTAGTAAGGCTTAGCATAGAGCAAAAAAAGAATTTCGGGGTGGTGGTCATAGTTTTTTGCACAGTGGATTTTATCGACCTCACATGAAATCAGGATAGCTACAGGTAACAGACACCTCTCGCCTCGACCAGCTGAATACCCACAGCTACACCTCCGTCTCCTTCCCCAGCCCCTCGCCCTGCATCGTATTCAACACCGTGCCTGCATCTCTCTTGATCAAACTCCTCTTGACCGGGTTCGGCGCCTCAAACACCTCCTCCAGCTCCTCCAGCGTGCGGTCCTTGGTCTCCGGGAAGTAGAACCACATCACCACCACCTCGACCAAGTCCCAAAACACAAACACCAGGTAAAAGTAGTACCCGATGTTCTCGAACGCCGGGGCCGAGCTGTACTGGATAATCGTACTACTGATCGACGACGCCAGGTTTCCGACCGCCGTGCCCTTGGCGCGTGTCGTGGTGGTCAGGGTCTCCGCGATGTACATCGACTGCAACGGCGTCCAGCCAAACGAGAAGATGATCCCGAACAGGTAAATAAACGCAATCGTCGTGTTCGCCGCAGTCGTGTTCGACGGGTCATCCGTCGCCAGCTTGGACGTGCCCGTGATGACCCCAAACGCCACGGAGCAGAAGATGAGCGAGTAGATGAGCAGCGGTCGGCGTCCGATTTTATCCGTCAGCCGGGCGCCCAGGATCGACCCCACAAAGGCTAGCGGGGAGTAGATGCCGTTCAGGAGCAGCTTCTTGTTCTCCGAGGTGATGCCCGCGTTCTCGAGCATCACGGGCAGGTAGTAGCTCGTCACGCTGTTGCCGGACAGCTGGCCGAAGCAGGCCATGCCGAGGACGCAGATGAGGCGGCGGCGCGCGGAGTGGCCCGTGTAGAGCTCGCGGTAGTCCCACCAGGCCTTGTCCGAGGCGTCGGTGGCGATGCTGCGGCGCATTTCCTTCATCTGCAGGACGACGATGGGGTGCGACGGGTCGCCTTCGCCGTGGTATTTGGCGAGGACGGCGGCGGCGTCGTCGGCGCGGTCTTGGGCCATGAGCCAGCGGGGGGACTCGGGGATGAACCAGACGCCGAGGGCGACGAAGACGGACGAGATCAGTTGGCACCAGATGGGGATGCGGAAGGAGTAGGTCGAATCGAGTTTGGCGCAGGCGTAGACGACCCAGCTGGCCAGGATGGAGCCGATGTACCTGTTCTCATTAGGCTTATTCTACCTATTTTCAGAGAGGACTAGGGAGGGGTACCAGGTGCAGTTGTAGAGACCGGTTAGGGTCCCTCTCCAGGCTGGATGGGCCATTTCACTGACGTAGCAAGGGGCACTGACGCAGCAGAAACTCACGCCAAAGCCCAGCAGGAAACGACCGGCGAGGAACATGCCTTTATTGACCGAGGGGCTTTGGACGCAGGTGCCCGCGATGATGATGACGGCGCCGGTGAACATGCCGATGCGTCGGCCCAGGTAGTCGTTGACCGGGCCCGTGAGGAAGACGGCGGGGATACTGCCGATGTTGTAGATGGCAAAGACGATCCCAGTGCTCGATCCCGCGGATTTCCTATTCCCATTAGCATTGACCACGATGGGGGAACGATTGGGCGGCCGGGGGGGGGGGGGGGGGGGGACACACATGTTGAAGTACTCCTGGTAAGAGGTCATGGCATTCAGTCCTCCCATGAGCGAGCCATCGTAGCCGTTCAGACAGCCACAGAGATACGCCACGAGGAGCACCATGTACAGACGGAACATGGAAAAGGTGAAGGGGTTGTATTTCATTGTGAGGGCATCGTGGGCCACCTGGACCTCCGCTGAGTCGACCTCATTGCGGTGCTCGGTCTCGGGCTTGACCTTTTCGTCTGCCATTTGGAGTGTGAAGCCGCGTGATTTTCTTTTCCTGTGAGCCTTGCTTGCATTCTTCCTCCCTTGGCTTCTTTCCCCTCCTTCTTATATCCCTTGCATGGCGCTGCCGAACCGAAGCTGTTCAGCACGGGGACAAGACTTCACCAATGAAGACGAGAGACAAAATGCAGCGGACTGGCCTCTGCTAGCCGGTTTTAGGCATTTTCCCCATGGGGCGCCTGCTGGCTAGGCGAGGACGGTCTAGCTTAGGGCCAGAAAAGCCTGTCGGGGCTGTCGGAACCGAACCAGAGTCTGCGTTCCCCGCTTTCTCGACTAGCTTCACGCAAATTGGTCGCTCTGATTCGCCACGGCCGACCGCAGCTTCTGGTCGGGGATTCTCAGGCCACGAGGACGAGTGCAGGACCCGGCCAGGTCGGTGTGGGGGACCGAGACTCATAACGACACGAAACGACCCTTCCAGCTGCCCCTGCGTAGGTGGAGAGTGAAACGGTTCACAATGGCTCTAGAGATTGAATCCGACGCCCGGAAGCGCAAGAGAACGTCCCATGCGGTATGGAGCTCTCGTTCCTTCGATGTGCCCGCAGAGCTAACCGGCGCAGTGTGACTCGTGTCGCCATCGCAAGGTCCGGTCAGTAGCTTTTGCGCCCTTGCTCCCCATGGCTCCCCGAGGGCTTGTTCCGCTCGCCCAGGTGTCGAGTAGTGCATGCAGCTAAGTCTTATTCCGTGCAGATGCGATGGCCGTCAGCCGTGTACGACCTGCGCGTCCACCGGCGAGGACTGCGCCTATGGAGCAGAAGCCATTCCGTACGTCACCCCTGGCGATATTGGACGGGCAGAGGGACTAACTCGCCGCAGGAAGAGCAAATCGGATTTAATCCTCGATGTCGTGCTGCGCTCGGAGAGCGTGCTCCGTGAAGTGTCCGCCCAGCTGGTGAGCCCTGAGTCGTCACTCCACCAGGAACCGGAAACAAGACCCTGCCTAAATGCTGTAGATCTCTCTCACCAACCCTGCAAGCCCCGTAGACCCTCGAGTAGCCTCATCCCCGCTGGCGTTCTTCTCCCCCGCGACGATCGAGTCCGGCCATCGCCCCGGCAGCCCGCGAGACCAGATCTCCAACGCCATCCTCTCGCCCTTCCACTCCTCCACGACCGAGTCGATCCTGGCCTGGCCGCATTTCAAGGACTTGCACGCCCTGCGACAGAACTACCGCGGGTCCGTCTTTCACCTCGAGTCGCTGCGCCCGTCCTACAAGCATCGCGCGGCCCCCGTCCTTCCCTATATCTCTCCGTCCGACGTGGAGGTCATCCTGCAGAGCTTCGAGCGCAATGTCAATTTCTGGTATCCGACGACCTCGCGCGCGACGATCACGGAGATCCAACTGCAGGTCGTCGCGGATGGCCTCGACGAGGGGATGAGCTCGTGCCTGGCCCTGCTGGTGATGGCGCTGGGCTGCGCGAGCGAAGTCGTCTCCTGCTCGACAGAGTCTTCCGCGGACTCGGAGCGGCACCATCGATGGCAGTTGATGAGCGGGTTGTATTTTGACCTGGCGTATAGGAAGATTCATCTAGCACAGGCCGAGTGTACCACCGAGGCGGTGCAATGTCTCTTTTTTACCGCGTCTGTCCCCCCTTTCCTCCTTTGTCTCTGCTATCTTAACTAAACAAGTACAGCCTTTTCTTCGCCTTCCTCCAACGCCCGCTCCAAGCCTGGTCCTTCATCAGCGCCGCCGCAATCAAATGCCGTCTCCTCCTCTCGTATCCCCCGTCCGATGGCGCCCCAGAGCAAGAAGAATGTCTCCGTCGGATCTTCTGGTCCTGCTACATCCTTGAAAGGTTCCCCCTCCTCCTCCTCCTCCTCCTCCTCCTCCTCCTCCTCCTCCTCCTCCTCCTCCTCCTCCTCTCTCCAATCTCCAATCTCCACCCCCCCCCTTCTCGATAAACCAATAAACTAACGAAACATGTAATTTAGTGACTACCTCGCCGAGCTCTCCGCCCTCCCACAGACTGGCATCGCCGACATCGAATCCTCCATTCCGCTCCCTGGCGCCTACCACACCCACGCCTCGCCACTCACCGAGGAGCAATCCTCCTTGTACTTCCTCGCCTGCATCTCCATGCGCCGCCTCCTCAACCGCGTGCACGACCTCCTCTACGCGCGCAACAACGGCGTCGCCTCGGACATCCACCAGTTCCCCTCCGTCGTGGCCGAGCTCGACCACCAGCTGGAGAAATGGAAGGACCTGCTTCCGCCACCGTTCCAGTTCGGGGTGGACCGGGAGCCCACGGGGTCCACGGAGGGCGGGTTCCTGCGCCAGCGGTATCTGACGTGTAAGAGTGTGATTTATCGGCCGTATCTGACGTGGTGTCTTTCCTCGGCGAACCACCCCGACAACAACAACCACAATCCCAGCGCTACTACTACTGCTACTATGAATAATCATAATAATAGCAGTGGTAGTAGTAACCATCTAGGGACCGGCCGAGATGGGGAAGGGGTGTCCGCGATGGCGTACGAAGGGTGCAAGACGTGTCTGGAGGCGTGTGTGCTGCATGCGTTGAACCTGCTAGGGTTTCCGCAGACGGTGATGGTGGATACGTGGATTTGTTCATTATCGTATTTCCCCCCTTTTCTTCCTTCTCTTCTCGTTCTGTTGGGTTAAATAGGACGCTAACAGTGGCAGGATGGCATCGGTGATGTTAATCGTGCTAGCGACGTCGAGAGAAGCCTCGCTGCGAGCGTGTCTGCCAGGCGAGACGGTCGAGATTGGGCCGAATCTGAGCACGCAGCTGCGACGGTGGATGCAGGTGCCGGGCCAGGGGGTGTCGCCGAGTGTGCTGCAGAGCGTCAAGCTGATTGAGGATGCCAGTGTGTCTCTCCGTCACCACTAGTCCTCTACTACTGGTATATATATCCTAGTAACTAGTTAACTAGTTATACTTGGGGGGGGGGGGGGGGCTTAGTCCGGGCTACGTCATGGCGGGGTAAAAGAAATAAATAAACACCAACTGGCATAAACATAAACCCTTGCTCTTGATCCAACTATCAATTCAATACCCACGACTCAATTACACTTCAATTACACCTCACCTTATATCAAGATAAATAAAAATAAGATATATAAAATGGAATACCCCCGCCCCGACTTCCACCGTCCCTCTCTGCCCTGGACCTCCCTCAACGGCCCCTGGTCCTTTCACTTCGACCCCCCTTCTTCTCCCCCTTCTTCCTCTTCATCGCCCTCTCCTTCGTCCTCGTGGCCCCAATCCGGCCTTCCCGAGACAAAATCCACCATCAAAGTTCCCTACACCTTCCAAACCCCGGCCTCGGGAATAAACCTCCAGCAAGCCCACGAAACCATCTGGTACGAGCGCAGTATCCCAGACATCCGCAGCGAGACCGACAAACAGCGCGGGAACCGCCTCCTGCTGCGTTTCGGGGCCGTGGACTACGAATGCTGGATCTGGGTCGAGGGGGTGCTGGTCAAGCATCACCGGGGCGGACAGGTCGGGTTTGACGTGGATGTGTCGGATGTGTTTGCGTCTGCGTCTGCATTTCCCACGGCAGAGGCGAAAGAGAAGGGGGAGGAGGAGGAGGAGGAGGAGGAGGGAGGAAGGCGAGTGACGATCAAGATACGGGATTCGCCGACGGATTTGGGCCAACCGCGGGGCAAGCAGTACTGGGGCCCCGTGCCGGAGAGTATCTTTTATACGCCATCGAGTGGGATTTGGGGGGATGTGTGGGTGGAGAGTGTCCCTGCGGTGAGGATCTCGGAGGGGACGGTGCTGAGGGGGGAGGATGTGCAGGGGGGGCAGATGGGGGCCAGGGTGGTGGTGGAGGGGAGGCCGGCTGGGGGTGGGAGTGGGAGTGGGGGGTATGAGGTGCAGGTTGAGGCGAGGCTGAAGGGGGTGTTGATTGGGACGGCGGCTGGGCAGATGGTGAGGGATAAGGAGTTTGTGGATGTGGCGGTGGACATGAAATGCGAGGACCGGGGTCGGTTTGACGGTGACGATGACGGGTTGTTCCAGGCAAAGGGGTGCTGGGGTGACAACGGGGTGGCCCTGTGGGCGCCGGAGCATCCGATCCTCTACGATGTCAGTATCAGGCTGTCCTACTCTGGCCGGGTGGTGGACGAGGTGCAGATGGCGATGGGGATGCGCAACCTGGACTGGCGCCGGGGCGATGGCACGTTCCGGCTCAACGGGGAGCCGCTCTTCCAGGCGCTGGTCCTGGACCAGGGATACTGGCCGGAGACGGGGCTGACGCCTCCGTCGCAGGAGGCGCTGAAGGCAGACATCATCATGTCGAAGAAGATGGGCTTCAACGGGTGCCGCAAGCATCAAAAAGTGGAGCATCCGGCGTTCCTGTACTGGGCGGACCGGCTGGGGTATCTGGTCTGGGGCGAGATTGGCAACGCCTACGAGTTCAATGCGGAGTACGTCGAGCGATTCAACGAGGAGTGGACGGCGGTCGTGCGGCGCGATCTCAACCATCCCTGCATCGTGACGTGGACGCCGGTCAACGAGAGCTGGGGGTACAAGTCCTTGCAGGAGAATATCGACCACCGCAACCATATCCGGTCGCTCTACTACATGACCAAGTATATCCTCCTCTCTATATATTCGGGTTCGGCCTAGCTAACCAGATAGAACGCTCGATCCCACTCGCCCCATCAACGACAACTGTGGCTGGGAGCATGTGCTCACCGACCTCACCACCTACCACGACTACAGCGACTCGGCCGAACTGGCGGCGACCTGCTCGAAGCTGGAGGGCGGCATTCTGGGTCGGAAGCTGCACGGCGAGATGTTCACGGGGCCGATCTACTCGGGCTCGACGCTTCTCGACCCCGGGGCGCAGCATACACCGGGGGCCCCGGTGATCTGTTCGGAGTTTGGCGGCGTGAATATCGCCCCGGCCAAGGACGCGGCAGTGGGGGAAAGAGACTGGGGATATACCACGGCGGCGGATCCGACTGATCTGCTGAAGCGGCTGGAGAGGTTGATGATGGCGGTGGTCCAGGGAGGCCATTCGTGTGGGTTTGTGTATACCCAGCTGTAGGTTTTCTGGCTTCTCCGTCTGGTGGATGTCGGCTAATTTGTCCAGGTGTGATATCGAGCAGGAGGTCAACGGGCTCTACTCGTACGATCGGAGGGAGAAAGTGCCGGCGGCCAGGGTCAAGGCGATTATCGATGCGGCCAGGGAGTACTACCATCAGAAGGTTCTTCCTTGATCTGTCTCGTCAAGCATGACCCATCAGGGGTGAAATCAGGGGGTGAAGGGATCCATCTACCCCTCATCTCGGTCCCGGCATCCCCGGACTCTGCGGGCAGCAATCCAATCCAATCAATCTCTCGTTCTTAGCCGTAAAAAATATAAATACCCGGCCCTCATTAACGTAGAAAAGTCGAGGTAATGCCCGGTCCGACATCCCCGGCGCGAGGGGGGTCGGGGTTTGGTTGCTACGTCACTCGCATTCTTCCACGAATCCTCCTATTTAAATCGTGCCAACCATGCCATCTCCTCTCAACTACTGCGAAAAAGGCCCCAAACTGAAGCCACCGACATCATCGCCTTCTCCCCTCTACACCCTCAGCATGGCCCTCAGCATGGCCCTCACATCGACCGTCAACGACTGGGAAAACCCCCGCCTCTTCCAGCGCAACCGCCTCAAGCCCCGCGCGTACTTCTTCCCCGACACCACGCTCTCGCTCAACGGCCACTGGCAGTTCAATTACGCGGCCTCGCCGTTCCTGGCGCCTTCAACGACCGCCGAGAGTATTGGAGAAGCCGAATGGAAGCCCATTGCGGTGCCTGGTCACTGGCAGCTCCAGGGTTACGGCCGCCCACAATATACCAACACCATCTTCCCCTTCCCATGCTGCCCGCCGCATGTGCCCAGTGAGAACCCCACGGGCACCTACCGGCGGACCTTCCACGTCCCTTCGGAGTGGGATGCCTCGTCCCAGCTGCGTCTGCGCTTCGACGGGGTCGACAGCGCGTACTACGTCTGGGTCAACGGGGTGGAGGTGGGATACGCCCAGGGCAGCCGCAATCCCGCCGAGTTTGATATCTCCGCCGTGGTGAAACGGGGCGAGAGCAACGAGGTGTTTGTGCGCGTGCTGCAGTGGTCCGATGCGTCGTACATCGAGGACCAGGATCAGTGGTGGCTGTCCGGTACGATTCTCGCATGGTCCTTGGAGGTATACCCGCGACTAATTAGATAGGAATCTTCCGCGATGTCTCGCTCATTGCCTTCCCCGCGGTCGCCAGAATCGAGGACTTTCGCGTCCACACCGACCTGGACAGTCAGTACCGCGACGCAGAGCTGACCGTCAGCGTCGACCTGACCACGACCGTCGCCAGCACCGTCACCGTCACCCTCCTCGACCCCTTCAACCACGACAGCACAATCATCACCAAAGACACCACGGTCAGCGACCCTCAGGGCACCGCCACCCTCACCCTCGCCGTGCCCAACCCCAAGAAATGGACCGCAGAGTCGCCCAACCTCTACACCCTCACCATCGCCCTCACCACCACCGAACAGACGCCGCTGCAGAGCATCACCCACCGCCTCGGCTTCCGCAAGGTCGAGATGCTCAACGGCAACATCACCGTCAACGGCGCGGCGGTGCTCTTCCGCGGCGTCAACCGCCACGACCACCACCCGCGCTTCGGCCGCGCCGTGCCCGTGGCGTTCCTCCGCGACGACCTCCTCCGCATGAAACGCCACAACATCAACGCCCTGCGCTGCTGCCACTACCCGTCGCACCCGAAGCTGTACGCCCTCTGCGACGAGCTCGGGCTCTGGGTCATGGACGAGGCCGACCTCGAGTGCCACGGCTTCTACGACGCCATCGCCCTGCCGCTCGACATCCCGGAGTCCATGGACTACGAGGAGCGCAAGAAGCTCACCTTCGCCGAGGCCGCGACCTACACCTCGGACAACCCGGAGTGGCGCGACGCCTACCTCGACCGCGCCGAGCAGATGCTGCAGCGCGACAAGAACCACACCTGCGTGGTGATCTGGTCGCTGGGCAACGAGGCCTTTTACGGGCAGAACCACCGCGCCATGTACGAGTACGTCCAGCGCGAGGACATCCAGCACCGGCCCGTGCACTACGAGGGCGACCCGCAGGCGCTCTCGGCGGATATGTTCTCGTACATGTATCCGTCCGTGGAGCGGATCGAGCGGCTGGCGCAGGAGGACGGGGACACCTTCGCCAAGCCGATTGTGCTGTGCGAGTATGCGCACGCCATGGGCAATGCGCCGGGCGGGCTGGAGGACTACATGGCGGCGTTCCGGGCGCACCGCCGGCTGCAGGGCGGGTGGATCTGGGAGTGGGCGAACCACGGGCTGTGGGACGAGACGAACGGGCGCTATGGCTACGGCGGCGACTTTGGGGATGTTCCCAACGACGGCAGCTTCGTGATGGATGGGCTGTGCTTCAGCGACCATTCGCCGACGCCGGGGCTGGTGGAGCTGCGCAAGGCGTATGCGCCGGTGGGTGCGTGGGTGGAGGGGGACGTCATCCAGGTGCAGAATCGGTATGATTTTGTCGCCCTGGACGAGTTGCGGGCGGTTTATACCGTGGAGGAATTCGGCGAGGAGTGCGTTCCCCTCTCTACCTATATAGATACATGCGTACCCTTATGTTGGGTGGGATCTAACTAGCTAACTAAACGACTGAAACAGGACGAAACACCTCGCCGCCGGGACGCTGTCTATCCCCGACATCCTCCCCGGCCAGACCGGCCACATCGCCCTCCCTGACCTCCATCTCCCATCGACCACCGGCGAGAGATGGCTCACCGTCTCCTTCACCACCAGCCACGCCACCTCCTGGTGCGACGCCAACTACGAGATCGCCTGGTTCCAGCACCGCCTCCCCGCTTCCTCCATGTCATCTATCCCTGCCTCGCCCTCCCTCTCCCTCTCTCCCTCCTCCTCCTCCTCCTCCTCCTCCTCCTCCTCCTCCCCAATCTCCGCCTCCTCAACCCCCTCCTCCATCACCATCGCCACCGCATCCTCCACCTTCACCTTCTCCCGCCTCACCGGCACCCTCGCCTCCTGGACCATCCACAACCGACCCCTCCTCTCCCCCCCGGCAACATCTTCCTCTCCCCTTCTCACCCCTTCCTTCTGGCGCCCCCCAACAGACAACGACATCTCCCACGACGCCCCCCTCTGGCGCCGCTTCGGCCTCGACGCCCTCACCACCCAACTCCGCTCCCTCACCCTCGCCCCGTCACCTTCCTCCTCACCCGACACGATCGAACTAACCAGCACCTCCTTCCTCACCCCGCCAATCCTCAACTGGGGCTTCCACACCAAAACCACCTACCGCATCACCGCCGACTCCGCCCTCACCGTCTCCGTGCACCTCGTCCCCAGCGGTAAAACCCCCGACGACCTGCCCCGCGTGGGCCTGGACGTGTGCCTCGCGCGCGACTTCGACCAGGTATCCTGGTTCGGACTGGGGCCCGGCGAGGCATACCCGGATAAAAAGGGCGCGCAGAGAGTGGGGATCTTCAGGGATGCCGTGGAGAACCTCGAGGCGAGTTACGAGGTCCCCCAGGAAGGCGGGAACCGGATGGAGACGAGGTGGGTGAGGGTTGGGGATGGGAGAGGGTGGGGGGTGAAGATGTCGCAAGTGGAGGATACCTCCCAGAAAACCAGGGAGGGCCAGGGATTCAACTGGGTGGCGACCCGGTACACGGCGCAGGAGATCGAGAGAGCGAAGCACAAGAACGAGCTGGTCAAGGGCGATGCGGTCCGGGTGCGACTCGACGAGGCGGTTTGCGGTGTGGGCACTGGGGCGTGCGGACCGCGGACACTGGACAAGTACCGGGTCAAGTGTCAGGAGCGCGAGTTTACCTTTCGATTCGAGCCGTATTTTGGCGATGTTTAGTTTCCCCCCCCCCCCTTACTATAGAGATCCCCCTCTCCTATGATAGATATATTATAGTATTGTTACGTCCTGGGAGGGGCGGAAATTTAACAGTTTCTGTGAATGTTTATATATACGATACTATATACACATGCAATCTCGTAGGAGTAGGGTAAGGGTGGGTCGGTGGTGTGTGTTAGTGGTAGGCAGCAAACCTCCTCACCACCTCCTGCACCATCCGCCTCACCTTCTTCGCCGCGGCAAACTTGCCACTAAACGCCTCGAGCAGCTCCCCCACCAGCTCCAGGTCCTCGGCCGCCTTGGTCTCCCGCAGCACGGTGGCCAGATGGTCCGGCTGCGCGGTCGTCGCGTACATCAGCGACAGCGAGGACGTAAACACGCCCAGCAGGTTCAGCCAGTTGTACGCGAACCGCTGCTGGCGGTGCATGTTGACGGCCTGCCGGATCGACATGGCCGCCGCGACCGCGAGCACCTTGACTTTGGGTTCGTCCAGCGAGGGGCACAGCGGCGAGGGCCGGTAGAGCATCGCCACGTGCGTGTAGTAGTTCAGGTCGAACCAGCTGCTGCTGAGGTGGGGCACGTGCGAGTTGACGTCGGGGAGCGGGAAGGGCATGTTGCGCCGCCATTCGATGAGCTGTTTGTGGATGGCCTGGATGGTGTCTTCGCGGCTGCCAGTGGCTGTCGAGCTGTAGCTGTTGGTGTTGGTGTTGGTGTTGGTGGTCGGGGAGTAGACTTTGGTGGCGATTTCGCTGGCGATGCGGCGCAGGGCGAGGATGTGCAGGGGCACGGCCATGCTAGAGGGGCGGAGGTTGTCTTGGGGGAGGATTCCGGTCGGGGTGATGTTTTCGTCGTCGACGTCGGAAAAGGGCTGTGCACGGCTGTTTAGCGGGTTATCTCACGGTATCTTGCCATGGAGGGTTAGACTCACGGTTACGTCAATGTCGTGGTCGTGGATGGCAAAGGGGCGGCCGAGGGCCATCGAGACAACCCTAAATCGTTAGACTTGTATACTGCAGTTTGGCGGGTCAACGCACCGGTCCATCATGTACAGCGAAAAGAAGATCCGTTTGCGATATTCGGCTACATCTGTCGCCAAGTTGAGATAGGTCGACGAGGAGTGGAGGCCCATCCCAATGGCCATTCGGGCTGCCACTCCGACCAGAAACCACGTATCTAACTCCTGTCAGCCTTGGACAATCGTCATATCATCCTCTGCCAGAGTAACCTACTAGGTCCGATCTGGTTGAAAAACGAATAGGACACCTGCAGCATGAGAACCTCCAGCGCAGCCTAAACCGTCAGCAAGAACACCGGCTAGGGCAAGGCAAGGCAGGGCAAAGCGGGAATACCATATCACCAAACCCCAGCGCCGCCTCGAAATAAACCATCGCCTTGTTATAATAAAGCACCGACTCCGACTCCTCGACCAGCGAGACGGAGGAATCCGTCGTCGACCCGATCGCCAGCACCATCCAGATCCGAAACAGCCACAGCGGCGACTGGGCCAGCGCATCCTCCGGGGCATCGTACACATGCCAGAGCACAGAGGTGAACTCGACCTGCCGGATGATCGGATACAGCGTGTGCGAATGCGCAAAGTAGAACTCGATGAGGTAGCTCGCGTGCGCTTTCTCCGGGAGCCGCACCTCGGCCAACTCGGCTTCATTCTCCATAACATGGGAGAGGGACACCTCGTTGAACAGCGACGAGGGGTTATACAGCAGCGAGTGGTTAACGTCCTGGAACGAGCTCAGAGACAGGCCCTCCTCGAGCGTCTGCGGCGGGTCGATGTACGGGTCCTCGTCGAATACAAACTCCGCTCTGTCGGGCGAGAGCCGGCGCAGCACCGCCTGCGTCAGCTTCGCAAAGGAAAGGCCCGACGAGGAGCCCAGGTGTCGCTCGGCCGTGGCTTCGAGGGAGAGCAGCTTCAGTTCGTCGACGAGGGTATCCGGCCTCGGGTTCGACGCGGGGAGGGATATCGAAGGAAGGGTGTCAAACACCGCGTCCACCTCGGGCGGAGTCGCGAAATTGAGGATTCCCGGCTCGGGGGCTGCATTGTCGAGTTCCAGGTCGAGAGTCGCCAGGCGATCTGGAGGGAATTGGCGGGTGGTTGTCGGCGATGCAGCCACGGCGGCAGCCAGTTGTTTCTCGAGTTCTTGGACCCGGGCTTCCAAGCCTTGGACATACCTGGGACGAGTCAGCAGTCGTTGTTACTCAGGCATCAAAAGCACAGATAGAAGACCCACGCTATCGGATACGACCCCAGTTGGCGGTCATCGTCCAGAAAGCTGCAGACCACCTGGGCATTCCGACAAGTCTCACACTGGGGGAGAGCGCGGTCGCAGCGTTTCTTGCGGCGGTGACAGCGTCGGCAGGACGTCCCTGCGCGTGCTCGAGCCGCGGGAGAGGACATGATCCTTCATCTAGAGTGTGAAATGCGGTGTGGGAGGCATCACGTCGAGAGGGGATTCCCAGATTCCCAGATTCCCATGCTGTCGGCTTATCTGCGCTTCTCCGCATTTCTTATCAACCCCCGCCATTCGGGGGCTGTGATTGGTGGGACTTGGTGTCGATGTCCCGTAGCATCTGATTGGCCAGAGCAGGTATAGCTGATGTAAGCCGGTTGTGCAGGGGCAATGCATGTCTATTTCCGTTCTCTTTTCCAGGAACGAGCGAAAGAAGCCGATGGAAGCTTTAATAAGGCTTGTTATCACGTCAACCTCGCCAGGCGACGATCAGAGGATGTTCGGAGATTACGTGGCGGGGATGATGCCTCCCAGCTCACCCACTGCCGACCGGACTGGACATCACCCGGTGACCCGCAACCAGGAAATATCTCTTCTGCGTCCAGTCACCACAGCTCGAACGACCTGGTGTCTACTGTGTATACACTTTTCTGCTAGAGGGTCGTCGTGGTTGGTGTTGTTGGTAAACTTCTTATTCGTCGAGAAATCTGCGCAATGATCGCTCCGAGGTTCGGCTTTTGGTGCATCATTCTCCTCGTATCCCCAGCCGTCGTCGTGAGGTTCCTCCCATTACAAATCCCATTGCTGAGAGTCGCTCTCAGCTTTAGGGCATGACGCACGGTGTGGCGGCCCAAGACTCGGCTTGGGATTCCGCGTGTAGGCTTAAATCTCTCGGTGCTTATCCCCGCAACCCACGTATATACCCTGGGCTTAGCAGAGGCAGATATGTTGGGGCTTCAGTGGCTTGCTGGGGAGGTGAGAATTCCCGATCCCCCACAAGGCATTGCCGCGTTGTGCAGTCGGTAGTGCAACAAGTAGGGCAGGCATCCAGGGCAGGCAGCATCATCTTATTTGCTCTGCGATGGTCAGCCTAGGTAATCCCAATTGGAGCGTTCGCCATTGGAGCTGGCGGTAGTTGGGTTTGAAGGATCGCCCGGCACTACAGGAACCTCGGTGCCCATCACCCACCAGGGCCACAACAGTCAACTCCCGGCGTTGCAGCGTGGTTCCAGGTTGCAGATTCTCAAACCCGTCCAGGGTCCATCGACAAATAAGAATAAGTCGACGACGATTGGTGCCGAGGTGTCTGGGCAGTCTCCGCCGAAAGGATCACCACCACCGCCAATCAACCCTAAGCGATCTCTAAGCCAGTCCCTAGTTGAGACATCCATCATTCCTGAACAAACCACCCCGAATGGGGGCACATCCTGTCTGCTTGCACATCCTCTACCCCATCGGGAGGGTATCAAGTTATCAACCCTGTCCTCTCGCAAGGTTCCTGGCCCCGGCCAGAGTCCACCGGCCTATGAGAACCGAGGCGTGTTCCTTGACGAACCAAGTTTAGTCATTCCCTGATACATTGCTGCAAGATCTGTAACTGACGATCCCTCAGCCTCGGTGAGAGCCACATCGCGGGGTTTTATTATATCATTCATCCCATTGGCAGGGAACCCCTGAAACACCACTGTTCACTGCCGAGATGAATCGAAGCACTGGAGAACATAAAGGCCGCAGCTTCGCTCTGTTCGTTACCATGTTTCTTCTTCTCAGCAGCCACGGTTCTCCTCTAGCAAGTCCACCAGATTGTCACCATCCAAAATGAAGACTGCAACTTTGACCACCGCCCTTGGCCTCGTCGCCTCCGTGGCGGCGTTCCCGCAATACCTGAAGGCCCGCGCCGATTGGGAACCCAAGCCCTGGGTTGCGCCGGGCCCTGGAGACGGTGAGCCTTTCCAAAATTTCCCCCAGGCACCGCAATCATCATGTACTAATCGGAGATCCCATAGCCCGTGGCCCTTGCCCCGGTCTTAACACCCTGGCCAACCACGGCTACCTCCCCCACAACGGCAAGGGCATCACGCTGAAGATCCTCGAGGATGCCATGCTCGAGGGATTCAACATTGAGAACTCCGACGCCCTGATCCTGTTCAGCCAGGCCATCAGGACCGCTCCCACGTACCCCTTTGCGAACAGCTTTGACCTCCTCAATCTCGGCAACCACGACATCCTGGAACACGATATCAGTCTGAGGTATGTCCTGTCTCTGTCTCTCCCAGTGACGAAAATCCAAGACTAACTGGACCACCCCAGTCGCTCCGATGCCTACTTCGCCAACCAGAACGTCTTCAACGCCACGGTCTGGGCCGAGACCTCGTCCTACTTCCCCGACGACATGATCACCGTCCCGCAGCTCGCAAAGGCCCGCATGGGCCGCCTCGCAACCTCCAAGCGCACCAACCCCAACCACACCCTGTCTGCGCTCGCTGACGGCTTCAGCTGGGGTGAGTGCGCCTCCTTCTTCGAGATCATGGCCGATGGAACCACCGGAACCGTCGACAAGAGCTTCATCAACTACTGGCTCCGTAAGCCCCCCCCCCCCCCCCCCCCTTCTCTCGTCTCTCCTACTCTGCTCCAAAGCTAATCCATTCCACTTTTCCACTTTTCCAGGCAACGAGCGCATGCCCACCGAGATCGGCTGGAAGCGCCGCGAGAAGACCATGACCACCGGCCAACGTCTCTACTGGACCCTCAAGCTCCAGGAGGCCGCTGGCGTGTCGTCGACTAAGCGCAGCACCATGCTCCACTTCTAAACTCGAGGACGTGGGCCGGGGAGCATCGATGACGGAAGGAAAGAACCAGTTGGGCTGTCGCTGGATATGACCGCAGCTGCCGGGGGTATCTAGGGAAAATGCAGCAAGTGTTGAGCACAGATTGTATTTCAATTCTTGATCCCTTTGTCGTTTTTATTACTATATATGATACTATATGCTGTGCACTATGGAATTATATCGTGTTTGATATACGAGTCGCAATGGATGGATGCCTTGCTTCTAATATCTGTTCTTATTCTCTATTTTGGGGTGTTGATGCGTAGATGAATCGGATCTGGTTAGAGAGAGAGAGAGAGACCAAAGCGAGCAACCGCAAAACTAGAACGAGAGGGAGGGAATGGCTGCTAAATGTTAATGTCATCTCATGTCGTTCGTCTTGGTGCGCTGGAAATCGAACAAGCTCCGCCCGTTATTTCGGGCGCAGCAAATGAGAAGACAGGACAACTACCGAGGTAGGTAAGACTTGGGTTACGGTGTCATTCAATAGCCCCTGCCCAGCTGCAATGACTGAAGAATGAATGCATTTCAAATGCGGAGGAGGTACTGTCACTGGCTCCCCTCTTGCCCTAGGAGTAGATTTCCACCAATGCATCCACACCCGCGAGACAGGCAATCCAATCGGCTTACTTCTCGCACTCTGCCTTTGTGGCTTGGCTCCCTTGTGCGGGGGCTCGGGCGTAGACGAAGGAATGGAGGCGCATTATACATTGTTGAGTTTCCACTACGCTGTCAGAAGCCCGATTAGGAAATCCCCTGAAGATAATCCGAGTGCCAATACGACAGGAAGAAACTTCCATCCAATCCACATCAAACACACTTGGACCCTGAAGTGGTGCAGGTCAGTCATCCAGTCAAGTAGAGGAAGGGAAGTAGGGGATACGATCATTGTCATCATTCGGGGATGGAGGGCTTCTTATTTGCGGAGCTAGACTTACGCCATATAGTGAACATGGCCAGAATTTAAATGTGCCTTGAACAATGTATTGCTATCTAGATAATAGATACTATGACCAGTCTAAGATCCTGGGTGATTGGCTCGCCCGCTCTTAGAATTCGTCGTCATCATCCTTAATAGACTCAGGCGTGCAAATGGAGGTGATCCCACGTCCATATTCTCTCAAATATTGGCCCATCGAATCGTCTATAACAAATGGCATCACCGTTAGAGTCCTGTATCTCAAGTTGGGGGGCACCGGGGGGCACCAGAGACACTTACAGCTTCTGACATCCTCCGTTCTGTTGAGCTGCATATACGCCGGACGGCTCTGCAATCCCAGGGTAAGCAAAGCGGGGACCAGCCAATTCCGAGCCGGGGGCACTCACCTCGGCAGTCAATAGTCCTGAATGAAGCCATGTTTGGATCTCCTTTGCGTCCTGGACAGCCGGCATCGACAGCGCAGGTAGCGCTTTAATACATGCCCTGAATGAATCTACATTCGCTGTTCCCGTCTGCTCCAGCTTCTCCCGTGCTTCACGGATTGCTTCTAGGTCTGCCTCTAACTCTCCTTTTTCCTTGGTTTTCTCGGCAATTCGTCCCTTGAGTTCTGTTTGATCTGAGCCAGGTGACGTGACCGGGGATATGGATATCTCAATTGACAAATTGGGAAAACTTACGGGATATGCGGGTTACCATTCCAGTGGTAGTGTGAAGGCTCAATGCAGAGAAGAGGATCCCGCCGATCTAACGCGTGTCATTGCGAGTCAGAACGAAGAACTCCTGGGGGGGGGGTAGGATGGAGGGGGATACACTACCGCAATGGCTGTGCTGTAAGGTGGGAAAGCAGCGCTTAATGCACCTGTTATTCCTAGAAAGCCCTGCGAAAAGTGCGTCCAAGTTGCCTGAGCCGTCTCCGCATCCCTGAGCTGACCTTCAAGAGAGATCAGGTCTGCTTTGATTTGCTTCAACTTTTCCGTGAGCTCGCCTTCCTTGTCTTGGGCGAAGGCAACGAACTCGGTGATGAGGGACCCCAGACTAGTGGAAACCGTGTTCATTTTCGTGTCAAGGCCGCTGCTAAGTGTTTGGAGTTCTTGGAAGTTCTGTTTTCGTCGTATAACGAATGAGCTCTTGAAGTTTCCTTGTGTGTGTGTGTTACGTTTGGCTATTCTTACTTCAACATTCTTCTTTATTTTCTCTTGACGGACGCCGATGTCCTTGCTGCTATCATCGCAAAAGGAGATGTCAACTTTATCAAACACTGTCATGTACTCAGTATTGCTGCCAAAAGAAAAGAGGGAGAGAGAGAAGCGGGGGAGAGAAGAAAGAGTCCTGACTCACTTGATGCACGGGTGTACGTCTTGGTAGCGAGGGTCCTACTCTCATCCAGAACGGACTGGAATGACTAGCAAGAGTCAGATTAAAAAACATGACCGCCTCTAGTGATATGCAGACACACCTGGTGAATGCCAATGAACCTAGGCTCGAATGTGGTATTGAACCTCTTATCAACCTGGCCGAGGTTGAACTGGACGCTCACAAACGTTGACTTGATTGACTTTGCGGTGGCCGAAGCCGCCTGGGCTGCGGCTTGAAGGTAGACTTGCACATCATCCGACGAGGAGGCTTTGGCAAGTCCCTGCGCAAACTTTGCTTTCTGCTCGTCTGTTTTGATGGGAAAGTATCTGTCATGGTTCTCAACGAGGACATCAATGTCAGCGTCAGAGAGGTTTTTGGCTGCCTCGAGGACGCCCGGGGTGGTCAGGTTGCTGCCGATGAGGCCATCCAGCTTCCTCGTCACATCCTCGTAGGATGGTGGTGCGTCTGTGGGGTAGGAGGGAGGAGCAGCAGCAGACATCCTGTTTCTCTTTGATTGATTTCTTTTTTTTTCCCCAAGTTATGGAGGGGCACGGGAATGATCCTATGATTGAACCGTAGAGGTCTGCATTGAGTGGGAGACACTGTTTTATGTTGAAATCCCTGGGCAGACGGGGGTCCATAGACGCCGAGATCGTCGTCGAAGTAACTCCGTACGCTCCGTGATGCAGAGTACATATTGAGCTGGCATGCAAGTGAGCTGCCGTGCAAGTGTGGTTGCTTTGCATGGCTGCATTACTACCCAACTGCAGGGAAATAGGATGGACGAGACGGTGACGTATGGGTGACTGGAAGAGGTGATGCTTCTCTTGATCCAAGACGGTAGTCGGCCTCCGATCCTACGTTCCTTTGAGGTATAAAGGAATTTCCTCGTCTTTTCATTCTCAAAGTCATGACCGTCTAATCCGATCAATCTTACAGCAACCTCTCTCTATCCGAAAACCATGACTGCGTACTCAAAGCTTTCCACTCTGCTTGTCGAGCAGTTGGGCGAGGCCAAATACCACGACCTCACCAGCAACTCCTCACCAGCAGAGTACCTCGAGGCTGGGCAGAAAATATCTTTGCTCCCTCTACAGGACCTCCTGGGCTCCGTCAATCAAATCCATCTGAGTGGACAGCAAAAGGCCGAGTACACCCGCGGCATGACTGATGCATGGCTCAACGCCCCAGACGGCACCATCGAGGAGACTGCCAAACAGGTCTATGAAAAGCGGAAACTCGTCAAGAGCTCCTTTTGGGACGCGCAGGATTTGCGCAAAGACAAAGCCAAGGAACTAGGTAATCTGGACTTGGTGTGATCTTCCAATCCAATGGTGGATGGGTGGATCGGTATTTGCTAACGAACGGCCAGCGCAATTCAAGTCTGCTGGTAAAGTCTGGAATTGCTGCGTTGGCTATAATTCCATATGCTGAAGGTGACGAGTTCATTCCCGATTTGGACCCTTGCTGGGCGTTAAACCATGGGTAGATTTCGATAACAAGATTGTGCCTCTCTGCGCAGATGACTCCATGACCGCCAAGGAAAGGCTGAATGCTGTGGAGGACCTTCTATTGGTTTGGCACACCAGGAGCCCCGATTTGGAATGAAGAAAAAGCTGACTGGAGAGTGCCTAGTGGGCCAAGATAATCCAGAAAGACGCCCAAAACACCGCCGAGGGGTTCCGAAACATCAACGTATCTTTCAGGAATATCATGTTGGACCAGGCAGCGCAGGGTGCGGACACATACAAAGCCGCTCCTAGCCCTAGCCTCGCCGTCCAGGATCTGGCGCCGGACGACTCTTTCCTCTCGTGGCCACTTCGATGGGCGAGCAATATCCCAGGACCCTTGTCGGCTCGTCTCAAGGTAAATCACGCTTGCAGTCAGTCTTCCTTTTTCACCCCGCTGATGAACATTTCACATGCAGATCGGAGGTCTACTTGCGGTAGGGACTCCCGAGGCCAAGATGGTGAGCCTTGTTCTCAGTGCTGCTGCTGCTGCTGCTGCTGCTGCACAGGCGAAGACGGTGTCTACCGCCGTGGACCCTCAGACAGCCAGTCTGACGGAACTGTTGAAGATCTTCGATGAGTATGCGAAAGAATTCACAAAATACTGGAACTTTACGTCAGATGACGGCCTCGAGATACTCAAGTGGCTAAAGGACGGTGCTGATTTGGCGGTGCGTCATGCATCGTACTCCCCCAATTGTACCAGCAGCTGATATCTTCTTCCCAGAACTGGCCCGAGTACATGTGTGAATCCCTGAGTCAGGGAAACAAGAAATGTAAAGCCCCTCATCTCGGCCTGACGGATGCCAGTTGCTAACACGCAATGTCTGCAGATGTGGAGATGGCGACGTACCTTCGGGGTTTCTACAAAGGTCTTGGTGATATGTCGGAGGCATTGCAGGTCCTGGAAAGCCAGTGATTAGCTTGCGGCGGAGCTATGATATCTTAGTATCTCTGCGGGCTCGGTGGTGTGGTTTCGATACGATTCAACGGGGGGACCATCGCATTGCATCCGGTGCCCGAGGACTCTCCAATCATAGTCCGTAGAGCTTGATAGAATGCATGATATCCACCTCTCTAGTCGCCCCTTCCCTCCTACCCCGTAATACGCGCTGATCAAGGTTGGCTGGATGAGTCGGAACCTGAAAAACAGGTCGAAGAAACTCCGGCCCGTCAAGGAGACTGATCATGCATAATCTGATAATGTCAAGCGGTCCATTGGCCCAACTCGAGCACAGGACTTGAATACCCGCAGAGGTGGTCCCTGGGCAGCATTGCATGTTGTGGACTGGTACACGATCTGCAGTCATCCTGCAAAAATCGATCTGTGGATCGGCGGTTGTGCAACCCAAGCCCTTGTGGTTACAGGGTCACCCATTTCAACGGCGAGATGCGTGATCTGCAGACTACAGGAGCCTGCATAATGACCCCCACACTTCGAGAAAGAATCCAGCGTGCCCGATTCCGGCTTCTCCTGTTGGCAGAGAAGCTGCATGAAGCTACATGAAGCTGGCTGGGCTGGCTGAGCTGGCCCGGAGGGGTGCATGCATGGCACTCATGCGCGTGCTGAGGTGCAGCCTTCCTTCAACTTTGGTCATTGTTCGTAGGAGTGTTCAGAGCAGAGAGGAAACGACCTCCCGCAAGAATGTCTTGAAGAGTTTTCTTGATTTTTTCCCTTAGGTTGTTCATATCATAACACCGTTCTCCTCCTTCTTCATCCTACATTTTTTTTCTTCTTGTACAACACCAAAAATCAAAGCTTTCTTCACCATGGCCGAAACCCAACGACCTCCCAGCTACGCAGCAGAAAGGTCTCCTCCGTCTTATGAGGAACTTCTAAAGCGCTTCGACGATGCTGCGGGCACGAATCCTTCCCCGGAGAAGTGCTTGGCTGTCGCCGAGACCTTCACCATCGAAGAGATTGACATCATCACCAGCCAGGGTGATGTGAAACCGCCCGTCGAGAATGAGCAACAGAAAAAGCAGTTCAGATCCTCGGCTGCGAAGTCAATGAACCAGGCGTTCACAAAGGAGGTCCTATCGAGCCGCTCCGACGAAGCCGTCAAAGCAGCACTAGAGCTCCGATTCATGTTCGTGGAAATTCACCTGGCCATTGTTGAAATCGATCAGATTTCATATTCCGGGTTTGAGCCGGAGATGAGGGGCTACCTACAAGTATGTCCCCCCTTTTCCTGCTGACATTGAAGAGTTTGATTCTGAATGATCTGGGAAGGAGTACGACGATATCCTGGATGTCTCTCGCCGATCTGCAAGAGACATTGAATCCTCGGGCCGGCGTGAGTGAAGACTCCCATTTCGCCCTATTCCCATAGATCTGACGCACGAAAGGTTTCGATACAATGCTGATACCAATCTGCTTGGATGAGAGCGTTCCTCTTGAGTTGAAGACCAGAAAGCTGAAGGAATTCATCGCTGTAAGGCTTTCCACCATCCACGGTACTCGGCACGGAAAGATCCTAATGAATATGCAGGACGCAGAGAGCTTCAAGACCGGGGCAGAGGACGGCCACAAGAGACTGAATACCCTCCAAATTCAATTCACTAGTTTTGTCACCAAGTTTGAAGGCTGGTCTCAGGCAAGGGAAGGATCATTGAATGCAAAAATTACAGGCATCCTAAAGCAGATGACGATCCTGCGAGAGATGATTGCAGACCTCGACAAAAAGATTGATATTCTCAAGAGTGTCCTGGCTATGTCGGGCTTCCTTCTGCTGGGGGCTCTAGCTGGTGGTATACTAGGGGTAATCTTTGCTGTATGTGCATACCCATCCCCATCTCGGACTTGGCATACTCAGGGATGATAGATTGCAGGATGTGTCGGCGTCGGTGTATCGGCGGCCCTTCTCGCAACCTACAATCGCAAGCGCACATGTGAGTTTCAGCGCATGATACCGGGCATGCAAAGTCTGACTGATGACAGTCTACCGGCTAGAGCTCCTCGAATGGGAGGGGAAAGTGGGCGACGCCGAGCAGGAGATCGCGATGATCCAGCGGGCGCGGACCAAGCTCCTCAACCTGCGCGACTCACATCTCGACTCCATAAATAACAATATCATGTTACTGGACGAGTACTGGACCACCGTCATTGCGGACGCCACAGAGCTGTTGATATACTTGGAAGAGGCCGGGGAATATGCCGAGGTGAGAGATTTTTGTCCCTTGCCCTATTTGAAGACCAATGCTGAACGACTGAACTAGTACCCTGAGTATGTCCAAGAATACCTGGATGAGGGCATCAGAGTCTGTATGTGCCGGTTCAATCTTCGTAACGATGTGGCTTCGTACTAATACTACTATCCAGACAACGACATGGCAGATCATGTGGGCAGATATGCGCGGGGCATCTCACGCACGCTGGATTCCAGGGAGCCCACCACCCAGTCTTGATGGCATCGAGCCCTACCTTCTGCTACATGAGGCGAGCCAGAATGTCAGCTCTAGGACGTTGAATCCAGATGTAAAGGATGGCTGAGAATAGTTGTAGGATTTCCCAGGTGTTTCTATTTTTTATCCGTAGAAGAACCGTGCTGTATCCCATCCATCTAACGACTGATTAACTGCTCCTGCTCCCTGATATTGCCCTTCCTGCGTGTTTACCGTATATCGAGCCGCGGATTCTCTCGACTCAATCTGGGTTGGGGTTAGGCAATCGTAACTTTGAAGTTTTGGATCCAAGTGGGCATGATGTCTATTAATCTGACTTGATTTCAAGTCGAATGTCGAAATGGGGTATAGAGGGTGATGCTATCCTATGTATAACACCCCACTCGGGCAGGCTGAGGGCATCCATCAAGATTGTTCCCAAATACATAGGCTCAGGCTCCCTACTCTCTAAGCACGGTAGAGCCACTGGCAAGAACAGCGCAGGAACGAAGACCAGTGGAAGCACCCAGCCAAATAAAGTGGATTGCGAGAGAGAAAAAAAATAAAATAAATTGTTGTATTTGCAATCGAATGACACTGATCTTATCAAAAAAAAAACAGCTGGGATATCGAACATTGGATAGGTATGGTATATCAATCAATCCACCTGATCTCCAGCCCCCCGGCCAGCGCCATCTACAAATGTATAGGTGAGCCCATCCACGTTGATCTCATGAATAAGACGAACCTGCCGGTAGAAAATGAGCCACCGAGTCTCCGTTTTGAGAGCATACATACATTGACACCCAGCACATCCTTGCTCTCCTCGCCATTAAAATCAATATACGCAGAGACCCCACAGCGCGGACAGAACCTGTGACTCGCCCTGTGCCGATGGAACTTGTACTCGCTCATCAGCTCCTCCCCACAAAGGAACCGAACATCTTCTCGTCGCGGGTAGACAAGTACGTACCCGTTCCGGCGGCAGATGGAGCAATTGCATAGAGCGACTTCGTGCTCTGGAAACGGGGGCGAGAGGCGAACGTGGAATTTCAATTGGCCGCAGTGGCAGCTTCCTTCGTAGGTCTGATGGATGTTCCCGGCTTGTGACAAGAGGTGGAGAGGGAAGGGCTCGTATTTTGGTTTTGGGGGGTGAGGAGACATGGTTTTTGAATCTGCTGGTCCTGACATTAGTATGGGGGTTGGAATGGTTTTACTCCGTGCCAGGGCAAGTAGAAGGGAGATAAAGTAGGGCTTAAACGAGGTGCTTCGTCACCACCTGGTGCCT
Source organism: Aspergillus conjunctus (assembly GCA_027569095.1). NCBI lineage: Eukaryota > Fungi > Ascomycota > Eurotiomycetes > Eurotiales > Aspergillaceae > Aspergillus > Aspergillus conjunctus. The sequence goes on along the minus strand of JAPDEL010000088.1, from coordinate 28,206 downwards.
GATTGTCTTTCCCTGGGGCTCAATGACGTGCTTGACCTAGCTTATTGGTATAAGAGATAATATAATTTGTTATTCGTATTTCGCTGTGAACTATTGTTCAAGCCGAAGTTCCCGAAATAAGATACCTCTTCCAGCTTCTCAGACCTCCAATCACGTCGTGATAGAAATCTCCCTGAAGGGCTGAAACTTTTGAAGTCACTCTCATGACCGAAATCACAGTAGAGACCCTTCTTGACGATGGTCTTGAAGCTTTGGCTAACCGTAGCTTTGCTACGTTCCGCCAGTCTATGAGCGGTGAAATAATCAGAAAATCCCCCGGCAGCGACAATATCAGAAGCTAGAGTGATTATTTTCAAGCTCTCATTGCTATCTATTATGTCTGTGGTCCGATTGGCAAACCAGGATAGACTACACAACTCATGTAGGCCAGCATTTTAGAGAAAGGCTCTCACATGTTTTCCAAGGGATGATAGCAGTGAGTCCGACCCGGATTGAGATACCTCTAGTAGTATCTATGCTCAGCACTACCTAGATGAAAGTCTTTAATAAATGGTGGAGGTGTAAACAATACTACGTCAAATACCAAGAGTTCTATAAACAGCGTAGCTAAGACGGAGCAATTGAAGAAACAGCATGTGAGGTTTGATCAATTAAAAACAGAGATTGAGGATGAGGATCTACATTTAGATAGGAGCACTTAAGAGATCTTTTCCACATAAAGATTGATGCTATCGATGGCGAAGACTCCGGGCTGATGATGGCCCACCCCTTCGGCTGTGCATGCCCCCGCTTTACGCTATCAGTTCCAGCCGCGCTATCAGATGGTCTGCGTGATCGGGTGCAGGATTTCCCAAACCCATATATATATATATATATATATATGTAGGAAGTCAACCCCGTGGCTTCGTTCCAGGTCCGCTTGGTCTCCGTCATCAGAGTGAGCATCGATCGGCTGTCCGTCAAGACCCGCGCCGGTCCGCCGGGGATACAACCCAGAGATAGGGCAAGGGATAGACCGGACAACGAGATCCCCCCCGTGGGCGGGCGTGATCCCGGTGTGGGAGCAACTGGGCGAGCCGGTGGCGATGGAGAGCGGGTTGGCCCCGGGGGCCACGGTGTCGGAGAACCTGAGGGGGTATATTGGGAGGAGAAATGAACGGCAGGAGGCGTATTCGCGCGGGGTTCCGATCTCCTTCTCCAAAGTTTTCCGACTGTAGCCTGATCAATTACCCATTTTAATTATTCCTCCCCGTCATGCCCGTGGGTCACCATGGCCTCCCGGTCGCGCAAAGGATGTATCGACTGCAAGCAGGCCAAGATCAAATGCGACGAGGTGCATCCGGCGTGCGGGACCTGCGCTCGTCGGCGGCGGCCGTGCAGTGGGTACAGGGGCAGTCGGCCCTCGCCCGCCCGTGGTGAAGCCAGCGCCCGCGTGGTCTCGTCATCTGCAGAGTACATGCGATCGATGATCCTAGAGGCCTCGACCAAGACGCCCTCCCCCACGCAGGGACCCGCCCCGATCCCGCTGAACGCGATCCTGGCCGCCGACAAGCCGTTCATCGAGGTCTACTTTCTGCGGCATCCCTCCGAGATGGTCATGAGCAACGACTTCTTCGTCCAGGAGATGAACGACGCGGCCATATCTCTCTGCTGCAGCAGAACCCCCCCCCCGCGGTCGGCGACGCCCTGGCCGCGATCGGAGAGAGCTACATCAAAGCCGCCGACGTCGATGCGGCCCTGTTGTCGAACCGCAAGATGCGTCTCCTGGGTCGGCTCCGGCTGATCAACGAGGACGGGAAGAGTCCCGAGCTGGTCCTGATGCTGCTGCTTGCGCTCTGCGGAGTCGAGGTATGTGTGACGCTCCGGAGATGCACGATGGAGGAGCTAATGAGGTGACAGCTGGTCGACCCCGTTCCACAGCAGCTTCTCCCACCGCGCCCCCTGGATATCCGCCTCCACCAGCTCGCACCCACTCGCGCCGCCCCGGACATACAGATCCACAAACGTCCGGGCCCGCTCCAGACTCACCGCATCGGCCACACCGGCATGGTAATGCGGCCCCATCTTCGACACGTCCCTGCCGCTCTGCACCACGACGTTCGGGTCCTGGATCGCGCTCCCGATGTGGCTCACGCTGCTCACCACCACATTCCCCGGCCACGCCCGGATCACCTCCTCCTCGATCCCCATCCCGTTCTGGATCAGCACGAGGGTCGTTATGCCCCGCGTGACTACCGGCGCAATCATCTCCGCGACGGGGCTCACGCCCGGTAACTGCTTCGTGGCCAGAACCACATAGTCGTATTCCACCACCGGGGGATTCTTCCCCTCCCTCTCATCATCATCATCATCATCATCGGCGGCGGCCAGAGCCGTCGCGGCCTCCTCCGCCGAGCGCACCACCCGATGAGGCTTCCACCCAGCGATCTTCCCATGGTCAACGGAATCAATCTCCCATCCGTGGCGCTCGACGTAGCTGTACTTGGAGCGCAGAACGCAGGTGACGTGTGCAAGACCCGATTTGGCCAACACGAGAGAGGCGATCGTGCCGACGTCGCCGGAGCCGATGAGGCAGATTTTGTAGATTTCCGGTGTTTTGGAGGGCATGATGTTGGTGTCGATGTCGATGTTGGTGTCCGTCCGTTGGCAATGAAGGGCGGGCAGGCAGGGCAGACAGCAATTCAATACAAAGTCGGACTTTTTCTTTCTTTCTCACGTATCCTCAAACTTGAACTTGTTAAATTAATATCATTTCTGGCACGGACTCGCGCTTCGTATCGTAAGTACTCTCTAGGACGAGAACTAGTACTACTCGCTTGGGGGGGGGGGGGGGGTTTAGTAGTTAGTAGTCAGTACTCGGCTTCGTGATCTGGTCGAGCCAGAGTATGGAGTGTGGGTCGAGTTGGGGTAATTTCCAAGTTCCACGAGACCAAGATAGCATAGATAGCGGATTCCAGTGATAGCAAGTACTAAAGAAACCTGTTTGAATGCCATTTAACTTTTAATTTTAGCGTTAGGGGGGCTTTAACCCCCTTTCAGTATAGAGTCTGGTCTCATTTCAGATACCTATACTTATGCCTATACGTATTCTTTAGTATATGCTTAGATGCTTAGATGCTTATCTATGTGTAATACTAACATCTGGGAGGAAATAAAATCACCCCTAACCGTTCAGAACCTTATCTAGAGCCTCCGCATATCCGAGTAATGCCGCGTCTTGGAGTCTCGGGGCCACGATTTGCAGCGAGGCCGGACCCCCAGCCATGAGCTCCGGGTCGTCTAGAGGAAAAATGTCATCAGATCTCTATCTCACGCAAAATCTAAATAAAACAATGGGAAAGAACAACTTACACAGGTCCTGGATTCTCTGGTCCATCTCATGTTTGGGCTGAAAGGCCTCATCCTTCGGATCGAGCACAGGGTCCGCCTTGGTAAACGGGATAATAACCGCGGGATACTAATCGAATTTTCTTCCAGGGAAAGGGGAGAGGGGGGATAACTAACATCCACAGCATTCCACGCAACCGTATACAACTCCGAGGTACAATTATCCGGGGTAATCGGCGTATGCGGCGCCGCAGGGCAAATCAACACATCGATGCCCAGCGCCTGCCACGCATCCAGCATCTGCTTCTGCATCGCCAGCCGTCTCGTATTCCACCCCCACATCTCCTCGTGGGTCTTGCGCGGCATGTCAAAGAACCCGAACTTGGTCACCGAGGGGACAACCGGCTCACCGGCGGCGGCGAGCTCCCTGCGCGGATACGACGCCCCGTCGACGGTGAAGAGCTGGCTGGCGATTTCGCGCAGCTCCTTGAAATCCGGGCAGAGCGGGGTGAAGTCGCGGGTTTCGTAGCCGGCGGCTTCGACCTTGCGCTTGGCTTCGCGCAGGGCGCGCCGCACGGGGGGGTGTGGGGTGATGCCGGATTCGTGGAGGATGCCCACTATGGGCTTGCTGGACTGGGGAGGGGCGGTGGTTTCCATGATGCCGTAGATGACGGCGGGGTCGAAGCGCCAGGGCTGGCGGGCGCGGACGGCCGAGGTGAGGAGGGTGAGGTCGCGCACGGAGTGGCCGATGGGACCCAGCACGGCGGGGATGCCGGTGGTGACGCCCGTCCAGCCCGAGGCCGCGTAGCCGATGAACGGGAGGATGCCGATGGAGGGTTTGTAGCCGTAGACGTTGTTGAAGGCGGCGGGGAGGCTGGAGGGGAGAGAGGTTAGCTAGGGTTAGGTCTTTCCAAGGTTCCCTATCCCCAGGTCCAAAAGGGGAGAGGGGGAGGTAGAGGTACATACCGAATCGACCCTCCTACATCGGTGCCAATCCCCAGGGCATTCCCCCGGAAAGCCGAGAGGGACCCCTCGCCGCCACTGCTGCCGCCGCAGGACAAGTGGTGGACGACGGGGTTCCGTGTGCGTCCAAAGACGTTGTTCTCGCATTCAGCAACCAGCATCGTCTGCGGCACGTTGGTCTTTGCAATGACCACGGCGCCGGCCGCCTCGACCAGCTCGATGATCGGGGTCGTCGTGGGGGACGGGTCGAAGCACCGGGAAATGTAGCCATTGGACGCATCGTAGCCCTTGACGTGGAAGCATTCCTTGAAGGTCATGGGCAAGCCGTGCAGCGGTCCCACCGTCTGGCCCGTCTTCGCAAAGTGCTCGTCGAGCTTCCTGGCCTTGTCGATCGCGTCGGCAAAGCAGATCTCGGTCAACGCGCTGCAGAGCTGCTGGCAGATGGCCGCGCGTTTGCAGAACGCCGTCACCGTCTCAACGGCCGTGTAGGTGCCCTTGGCGATCTCCGCGGCCAGCGACGTGGCATCGTACTTCTCGCCGGTCATCGCCAGCTCTCGTTCCGAAAGAATCCCCGACGTAGCGGCAACCGGTCGCACATCCACGGTCCCCTCGGCGGGACGCTGGGCGGCCTGCAGTCGCCAGGAGTTGGGGATCCGCGACAGCTGCTCGGCTCGCTTTTCATCTCGAATCACTTCCCATGGCTTGGTGGCGGTCGAGAACTGCTCCGGGGGCAGCTCCTTCTCCCTGGTGGCGGGGATGGTGGCAGTGGTAACTAAGCTCATTGTGATTGGAGTTGGAATTGGTCGGTGACAATGTCAGTCAATGCGGGCGATAGAATATAGGAGGCATCCCGACCGATCAAGTGTTTCCCTCTTTATACGTACTCTAGAGCTGGTTTCATAACGAGGCTCGACACAACCTCATGCGGATAGCGTTCAACGAATCAACAGCCGAGGTTGGGGCAGCACAACTCCAACTGACTCGCTATCAGTCTGCTATCAAATACGCTATCGCGGTATGCTATCAGCTGAGCGGGGGATATGAGCTGCCCCAAGGTATTTATTCTTGGGCTTGAGATAGCAGCTGGTGGATCCTTCGCCGATCCGGGCTTAGGCGGTTGGAGGTTCACGAACTAGCCCTGCGTACCCCAGTTTTAGGCGCATGGCCATGACCCAGGCCTTTGGACGGCGCTCCGGAAGGATCTCATATCAGTTGTCCGTTGAGGAGTGGGGAGAGATAACTAGCGAAGCTACTCCGTACCAGAACAACCGGTTGGCGGCCAGCTGTCATCCTATCCCGAGAAACATCATTTGCTAGCTACAAGGGCCGGGAATAAATATAAAGGCCGCCTGCTTCACTCTATCCAAGACCTCGTTCTGTTTTTCCCTGAGCAGTGCATTCCCCCAATATTGTCAACGTCACATTCCACATTCAACCAACACAACATGTCTGCGGCCAAGGAGGTTGACGAGGCCGTCACGTCGGCGTCGGATCATGGCGACGGCGAGACCAAGTCCATCAGCTGGCTGGACCGACTCGGTGGCAAGAACATGGATCTCAACGAGGTCGGCAAGGAGTATTATAATCAATCTCTCCAGTACGATGAGGCCCAGCTGGAGAGGGACTCGGAGAAAGTCCGCAGGAAGCTCGACTTTTACGTCCTGCCACTGGTATGAAAGCACTTCTCTTGTCACTGGTTGCTAAAGGCTAACAAATCCGTGAACAGATGATGATGACATACATGTTGAGCTTCCTCGACAAACAGACGTAAGGCACTCACTCGCTCCCTATCCTTTACCACTCCACCCGTGCTGCAGGCAGATTGATCTCTAAACCGATGACCCGCCCGCAGACTAAAACTACTCCAATGCGTACGGTCTGCAAGAAGACACACACATGGTTGGCGACCAGTACTCGTGGGTCTCGTCGGCCCTGTATATTGGCTGGCTCGTAGGAGCCTATCCCTGGCAACTTGCATTGCAAAGGTACCCTGTCGGAAAGTTGATTGGAATCATGCTCTTCGTCTGGGGCGCTGTCTGCATGCTTCAGGTGGGCGCCCCCAGTACTACACCTTCATAGTGCGCTAAACCAACGTTACGTATTATCCAGGCCGCCGTCTTCAACTTTGCCGGATTCTTCGCGATACGATTCTTTCTCGGTCTGCTAGAGGCGGTTGTCTCCCCGGCCTTCATCATTCTCACCTCCATGCTCTGGACGCGCGAAGAGCAGAGTCTCCGAAGCTCATACTGGCTATCAGTCAACGGCATCTCCGCCATCATCGGAGCTCTCCTAGCCTATGGTGCCGGGCATGCCACGGGGTTGGCAATCCCACAGTGGAAGCTCATCTACCTGGTAAGCCCTTCCCCCCGTGTTCTCCTGTTACCTGGTGAGGAATGGTTTTTCTGAATTCTTCGCTCACTCGCCGTCCGGGCAGATCGTCGGCTCCATGACCATCGCATGGGGCTTTGTCGTGTACCTCTACCTCCCAGACGGTCCGCACAACGCCAAAATGCTCACCGAAAACGAGCGCGTCGTCGCCGTGTGGCGCATTTCCCGCAATCAAACCGGCCTGAAGCAGCCCAAGATCGTCCCGGCCCAGATCAAGGAGGCTCTGCGGGACCCCAGGCGGGACCCCAGGCAATGGCTGCTGTACCTGATGGCCATCTGCTACGGGATCCTCAACGGGAGCGTAGCCAACTTCCTGGCGGCCATCATCAAGGGCTTCGGCTACAGCCCCCTCCGCACAAGCCTGCTGCAGACCCCCGTGGGCGCGATCCAGGTCGTCATGGTCATTGCGTTTGGGTATCTCTCGAAATTGCCAAATATGCTCGGTGCAACTATCATCAGTAAGTTCCCGTTCCTGGTACAGGATTTGATTCTTTTCACAATTCCCATTCCTGATTTTTGCGAAATAGTATCCTGCATCCCCGGACTCGCCGGCCTAATCGGCATCATGAAGATCGACATCGAGCAGCACCGCTTCGCCCTCGTCGGCATGTGCTGGCTCCAGGGTATCCTCGGCGCCCCCGTCGTCCTGAACTGGACTCTGCCCGGTCTCAACACAGCCGGCCACACCAAGCGAAGCACCGTCCTCGGCCTTTACTTTGCGTATGTCTCTTCCCTTCCCCCCAACAGGCGAGCGACCTTAGCGCCCACCACTTCGTTTCTGATGCCAGAAGTACTGATCAACGAACGAACGTTTTCTTATTATAGGATCTACTGCGCCGGAAACATCGCCGGCCCGCACCTCTTCCTCCCCTCGAAAGCGCCTCGGTATCCGACTGCCATCAAGGGCCTGATTGGGTCGTACGCGGCCGCTATGGGCCTTCAGGCTATCTATACGGGGTACTGCTACCTTGAGAACAAAAATAAACAGAGCAAGGGTCTTCTGGACGAGGCCAATGTCACCGAGGAGGCAATGGAGGGCTTTGAGGACTTGACGGATAAGCAGAATAAGCATTTCAGATATCGTATTTAGGGTTAAGGAAGCTTTTTTTTTATCTCTCATGGTGAGGGGGGAGAGAGAGAGAGACATTGTTGTTGTTATAAGGTACGAGGTAGTGAGATTGGGTATGATAGGCAGAGAGGGGGGAACTTCGTCCTTTCAGTGCATACAGACAGCTATTCCTTTTTTTTTAATTCCTCCTCGTATCATACCCCAAGCTTAGAGCCTGCAGTCGGACCACTACACAGCACCCTTGATGTGTTGTCCACCCTGATGGCGAGGCGCGGCCCTAGAAGGCTATACAGCCGAGTACAAATCGCGCTGATTGACATTAATTTTTTTTTTTTTACAATATGAGCAGCTATAGGGATGCAATCCATCATTAAATATAGTCTAGAATATTACATATTAGAACAGAAATCCTCCTATGTACACTGACTGGCAACTCCGCTATAGGGGATGCAATGCCGAAACAGATCGAAACCAGATCACCACCTTCTTCCGCACCGAACGCGGCCATAGTCATCAACGTAGGGGCGCTCGCTGACGTGACAGATATAGCCCTGACTAGACGTCGTCGTCCGGTCAAAGCCACCCTTACAGCTCCAAACATCCTCCATCTCCAGCCGGAACTGAGACTTGGGCTTCCCATCCCGGATCCTCAACTTCTCAAAGAACACATACGCTGCATAGAAGGTAAGACTTGTATTGCCCTCTTTGGGACCCCTCTTGGACAGGAAGCTGTTCAAAGGACCCGTCTGAAGACCCCTGCCCTCCCGATTGCGGAACGTCTTGGAAATTTCCCTGCAAAAGGCAGTGCGCGTCATCTCCGACGCACGCAAGTGAACCCGGATTTTCTTCCGTACCTCATCGCAATTATCAAATACCTGGACTTCGCCTTCCTCTTCGCCGGGGAGAGAGATGCCGCTAACGTCGTATTTCTTCTCGTTGTCCAACCGCACCTTCTTGCTGGTGGTGGCCGCAGAGGCTGTCCTTTTGGGCTTCACGCCTTGGAGCTCGCGTTTGGCGAAGAATCGGTGGGCGTTGCTGTAGACGTCCGTGAACTCGCCTTCCATCGAGCCGTTCCGCTTCAGGAAGTCGTAATATGCCCTTGAAGAGACTTGGATGGCGCGCTGGAATTCACCAACCTTCATCTCCTTGGTCTGGATGAAGCTGTTGATCTTCGTCCGTATCTGGTTGCAGGTCCATCGGCACTCGTCGAGGCGAGGGTCATGGTCGTCTATCTCCTCGAGTGCGGCTGCGGGTTCGGATGTGGGTGCCTTGCGCTTCTTGGCCGTGGATGAGGCCGTCAACGCGGCGCTTGCGGCTTCGGAAGACTTGGTACGGGCTTCGAGTCTCTGAATGAGTCCCGGTGTGAGCACAAGGCCATTGTGGTTGACTTCTTGCAGGGCAGCACTCATTGACGCCATGGTCCAGTTGTATCAGGGTGTGAACGGCTTCAACTGGATGGACTGTCCGTGTCGGAGCACACTGAGGATGACGCAAGTAAACAGCGCGCCCGCGTACCTAACTAGTCCTACGTGACCTATCATACTCACATCGAGATCAAGAACCGCAGCCACCTTGTATTTCGCCTATTTTGCGCTATTGGCACGAAGTATTAACCAAATACCAAGACCATGATAGATGAAAATGCAACGAAGTCAGGTCCCACGGACCCGAAGACGCGAATGTCTGCCTAAGGCACCCATACCAAAATCTCCGAGAGTATATTGTCAAGTCTATGGTATAATGCAAATGCGCTTAAAAGATGATGAAAGGTATACATCTAAAAAAAAGAAAAAAAAAATAATGGTGAAATAACGCCAAATCCCGATGTTATCTGTCATTGTGTTGAACAAAACCTAAACCCAAAGTCCAGGTTCGACATACAATGTGGGTCAAAAGTTCGTGCACACTTCCCACCTCCATAGAACTTTAAAAACTACACCACACCTTCAACACCTCACCACTCCACCAATATGAGGGTATTCGGGACAGAAATAAGTGGAAATCGAAGGCCTAATGGAGAGCTTTCAAAAGAAACTCGTGCAGCTATCCTAAGTGCTCTGGCGAATGGGCAGTCGCCAACTAAAATCGCGACCGAGTTTCAAGTCTCCCGACGCGTGGTATATAATACCAAAGACCGCTGGACTACCACCAAAACACTTGAATCTAGGCCTAGAAAGGGAAGGCCAAGCAAGGTCAGCCAATCAACTGCTTGCTACATATACCGGACAGTATGGAAATTACCAAAAATAAGCTGGAGAGCTCTGGCTGCCGGCACACCTGGATCTCTCTCAATTTTAACCTTAAAGCGTGTTTTGAAGAGATATCATATTAAAAAGTGGAAATCTAAGAAGAGAATACCTTTAAGTAAGGACTTGATCAAAAAACAGTTTCAATTCGCTAAGTATTGGCAGAGATATCTAAGTTAGAATAATTGGCTATTCTCAGATAAGTACTCAGTCCAAAGAAAGGCCTCTCATGGCCTACAATTTGTCTTTAGATATCAGAAAAAAGGCTTTAGAGAGGATCTAGTAAATCTTATCTATCATGGAAAGCCTATATCTCAAATGATTTGGGCCTTGATCTGGTATGGAGGCAGATCAAACTTAGTGATCATGAAACAGGACCCTGAAGCTAAAAGAAATGGCTATACAGCAAATTCCTATATCTGGGCGCTTGAAAAGAGTCTTATTTAAGATTATAAGCCTGGTTTTATCTTTTAGCAAGATAATGCAAAGATTCATACAGTAACTAGCTCTCAGGAGTGGTTTGAAAGGCATGATATTTGGGTGGTTGATTGGCCTCCACACTCGCCTGATCTAAATCCTATAGAGCACGTGTGGAACATGCTAAAGCGCATGCTTTTAAAGCTTCATCCATTTTTCTTTAAGGAAGGAAGAGCTAAGATTAATTGGAATCAATTTCATGAAGCTATTCAAGAAGCGTGGTGGGCTATCCCCCAGGAGTCAATCAACAGACTTATTGATTCCATGCCACGCTGAATACGCGCAGTTCTTCAAGCTCGTGGTGGGTATACAAAGTACTGAATGGCTTTAATTTAAATGTATTTAGAGGTTCTAGTTCGTTGGGGTTGTTGGGTAATTATTATTTGAAGTTGGTGGTCGAACTACATATTTGCTAGTGTGCACAGACTTTTGAACTGTAGGTGTAGGAAACATTATATACTCGCACGGCGGGGCGCCAGCGTACGCTGAAGCTTCTTCTTCTCTTCCGTTTCCTCGGGCAGCGGTAGAGACCCTTCGCTCTTGAGCTTCTCGATATATTCCTTTCCGTACGTATATCCGAGCTGGTAGATCTCATCGAATTTCCCAAAGTCCAGAGTTGCGTAGCGGTCGATTGGGGGACGGAGGTAGAGACACCCAGGGGTGTTCTTAGCTCGCTCTAGGTTATCAATCGACGAGACATACGCCAATCGAGCCTGGATTTCAGACAAGGTCGGTGGATTCGGACATGACGAAAAGGGATTCCAGCGGTTGATCAATGCCCAGAAGCCAGAAAGCGAATCACCGTATCCCTGAGGGGTGTTATCGTCAATCGAGCCCACGTCGACGGCGAAAATTACATCTGCACCGAGAGCCTTCATGTGCGCCACTGTAAGGTTATCAATATAGCCGCCATCGAGCAACATGCTGCCCTCGTCACAAATAGGAGGGATGAGGCCGGCCAGAGACATCGACGCGCGCACGTAACGCCAGACGTAGCCGGAAGAGTGGTACTCGGGTCTAGATCGGCTGATGTTGGTGGTGTTGCAGTAGAACTCCAACCAGAAGTCTTCGATTTGACTGTCTCCAAAGGTCTTGAAGATCCCGCGATTGAACTCATGACCGGTCGTGTAGGAGGCCGAGGGGTACGTCAGATCCAAAGCGAACCGCCACATGCTCCCCATCCGACCAGCAAACTTCTTCGCGCGACCATACATGGGAACAACATCTGCGTCCCGGGCATAAAGTGCCCCAATAAATGCACCAATAGAGGTCCCACCAATGATATCAATGGGAATTCCAGCCTCCTCGAGCGCCTTGATGACACCAACTTGAGCGATGCCTCTGGCGCCTCCACCACCCAACACGAGCCCAACGGACCTTCCGCAAAGCCGACGTGCGAGGCGGTGGAAGTCGCCCTTGAATGGTGTCTGGGAGGCATAAAGCGGGGTCTGATTGATTCTTCGAGAAGTATACTTCTGGATTTCGGCCTGAAGGACCTGCACTCTTTGCTTCAGGACTGTTCCAAATCGCTTCGTCTGCGGATGTGAGGGCTCCGCAGTAAGTCGGAAAGCCATCTGAATATGATGATGGCCTCCATTAATCCAAACACGATTCTTCAGCCATTTCCGTGTTACGCCAGGGGAGCAATATCGTTCCGCGTGCAGCAATACAAGCTCTTTTCTGGCCGTGGTCTTCATTCCAAGTAGAAATCTTTCATACTCTCCGATGCTGGGTGATGACTCCGCAAGCCCCACGAGGAGAATACAGTCAGCTTGCGTGATACAAGTCTGCGTCCAAGGCGAATTCACATTCGTGTCGGCGATATAAAGTACCATTCCGTACTTTTCCTCCAAATCTGCTAGGTATTGAGATAGCTTGAGTTTCCCCATTTTGCTGAAAGCATGCCTTCCAAGATGGTTCATAATAGCCGCTTGGTTCAGAGAGGTGACGCCGTTGGTCACACCGATCTGGTGGAATGCATGCAATAGTCGATGACCAAATTCGATGACCGGGACACCAGCCGTCACTGGTAGAATGCCAACAGTACGAAGATTGAGGGTGGATGTTGCCGTTTTCACAGTACCCGCGGTACTGTGCTCCACTGCCTGCTCGGACACTGGATGCTCGACCAGATCCCGCATTCGTTGAGCAATGAGTTTGGAGACCTGGATCGTGATTCCAGGATGTTCCTGTGCCAGGCTGTTGAACAGGGACCGAGGGAATTTGGCTAGTTCAGTGTCCCGAATTGCGTGCAGAGTCGCAGGACGGGTGGACTCGGTCATGACTTCCAGTTCCCCGACACTCTCGCCTTGGCCGTGCTCACCAACAACAGTAATTTTACCATCGGAACTCTCCAGGACTGACCGAAGGCGGCCGTTCAGTGCAATGTAGATCGCGTCACTCTCATCACCTTGGTGGTAAATTACTTGGCCAGCGTTGACTTGCACCCACTCTAAAGCGAAGTCGATATGGAGAAGCAACCGTGGAAGGAGGTTCGTGAGTCGCTTAGCCAACGTCAACAGAGCGATGGGGTATCGCTCCGCTATTCTCTCCAGCGACGCACGCGGGAGGAAACCGACATACACATCTGTCTTCGCAACAAGATCCGTGTAGGAGCGATACGAGGCAATCGCACCGACGTACCCTTGAATACCACCCGGCTTTATCAGATAGAGTGAACTTCGTGACTGTCTCTTGCGTCGGGAATCGTTCGTGGCAGCTGCAGTAGTAGAAAGGCGGGAAGAATTTGTTTGTGTTCGTTTCAGGGTTGGGAATAGTTCTTCCTGAGAATGCAGGTGACCAGGCTTGGATGCTCCAACAAGATCTCCGCCCTTGTCGTTCACGGGGACTCCCACATCTAAGAATCCATCGATCACGTAATACAATCCCGGATTGCGTTCACCTTGTTCCACCAGAACTGAGCCCTGTGGGAAGAAAACTATTTCAATATCGTTTCGAAGCTCCTCCCTCAAATTGATGATGGGTGCCGTACCACCGGCACTAGTCACCGACATGGACATTACGGACTCTGTCTCGCCATCTGCCGACCCCTCATACGGATCAATGAATCCAAAAGCATTATTGGTAAACACAGCCTTCTGGCGACGCGAATCATAAGAAAGCAGTTTCGGGGAAGCTTCTCCAGAGACATGACTCCCCTTACGAAGAGCATCGTGAGTATTTTCAGTAAGGCCAATACCTTTCATGATGCAGTCCAGTATTGATTCACGGAATAGAGCATCTTCATCGACTGACTCCTTGTGATGAAAGGGAGAGATTACACTTGGTGGGCGTAAAGGGGAACGCTCTTTCTCGGAGAGGGGGCTGTATAGTTTGGGGGCGAGATGTTCATATCGGGGACCGAATCTGGATAGCTGAATTGTCGACAGAAGATCACCGGGACTGACGCCAGCAGATTCTCGTTCACCGAAATAATTTTCCTGGTTGATCATAGACGCAGAGCGTCTCGGTGCTCCTAGCTTTGCCTGCAGAGCAGCCTCCTTTCGCAAGAAACTACTCGATCGGCGCCTTCTACCAGCATGCGGGTTATGCAAGGCAATCCCTTTGGTGATTTCCTCCGGGCCTAAACGGTCTCGTTCCTTGATGAACTTATCCTTGAGGCGACTCAAGGCCGACCCGCGCATATCGTTTGGCAGGTCAAAGGTCGTATATTTGGTCATCTGCTTTTCTATTCCTAGGACTTCATTTGTAAGGCCAAGATAAGAATGCGCCGTTGCGAAAGTAACCCTTTGTAGTCGCGTCAAAATCACCTGGACTATATGCGCAGTCGCCCGAGGATAAACCCTTGTAAGACGCCGGAACGCACTTGCTGGGATAATCGCAATTGTTGTGTCTACCATAGCTCGAGCAACAATGTCTGGGTGGACGGACTTGCGGCGTCCTTTAGGCGACGTCTTGCTTGAATCGGTCTGAGTGCCATCGTGGTTTGGTGAAGCGTGGCTATCCCCAAGATGTAATGGGGGGACCGGTGATAGGATCACTCCATCGCCATCCAACGTAGCTGCAGTTCCGCCGACTTGATCTCTCGGTATCGGAGCCGGGGATGCATCCGCAACTGTTGCTCGAGGACTAGCTGGGAATAAATCGGGATCCCGCGCAGGGCTTCTGGGTACACTGGATATGCTAGATGACGAGCTCTCGGCAGTTTGTAACTGAATATCCTCCGTAAACAAAGATAAAATGGAGAATAAAGACGACATGGATGCGCCATTTTTGACTTCGGTAAGTAGTTGATATCCCTGTTTTCCCCGATGATCCTCGTCGTCGGACGATTCGCCGCCTGGAAGATCGTCATTCGTGCCCTGCTTTCCATCCCGCATGGATTTAACAAATATCTGAACCAATCCATCAACAACCAGGCAAAAGCCCTTTTCTTCCTCCAGCAAGAGTGTTTCTCCGGCAATTAGCTTTTTCGTTTGCATCGTACGGGTGAGCTCGTGAAACACCGGCCGTTCGAGATAGCCAAAGACCTTAATGGCACTTAGAAACTCATCAAGGTAATTGGCTAATCCTGGTTTCGAATCACCTTCTTGTACATCAGGAAAGAGGTCGAGCTGAGGTTCCTTTCGTTGGGGCTCCGGGGGCAGGCGGCTGTACATGTTCATAAACCGGTACCGCACGAACCAGCTGATAGTCGAAACTACTGCCAACACGATCAACAGCCTAATTATCGATTCATCCATCGGTCAGCATGTTGGGCATAAATGAGGGGGGGAGGTTCAAGGGAAGGGGTGGAATAATCGTACAGTGTCGTGAAATTCATGGTAAAAGTCAAACTCATAGAAAAGAGCGTGAAGAGCCATGTTGGTAGTGTCAATGTCGTGAAGGTTATAACCCAGTAAAGAACGCTTGGGATGACATGGAAAACGAGGGAAAATACCCAACCGATCCACCCCACCATGGTTGAGGGTGTTGGAGGAGAGAATGGCGGGGGCGGCAGATGGGAGGAAAAGCGCGCGAAGCCGGAAACGCTGGCAGTCAAGGCGGGGAGGGATGTCTCGAGAGACGAGGAGGAGGTTGAGGATGAGGAGAGAGTCGCATGAAGAGAATCCAGGTTGGATAGATCGAGTGGGTTAGCAATTGCTCCGCCGTTGGCCATGGTCCCCTAAGATTGAAGCTGGGATGGAGAACGACGCTAAAGGAAGCACGCTGTCAAATCGAGCGCCACACGGGCCACAGTCGCACAGTGACGCTTCACCAGGCTTGAAGACCAGGTCAACGGCAAAAACCGTCATGGACGCGGATAGCAACGTGCACGCATACGTCCAGTTGGCTGGCTGGTGATCCAGGTCCCTGATAAAAGTGGGTTTTGGGTTCACATCCGTGGAAGGGGGGCAGGGCCTGGACAGAATGGGGTGGGGGTGCCAGTAGTCAGAGTCTCGATTCAGGATGAGATCATCGCAAAAGAAAGCAATAAAGCGCTGTCGTGGATGAATTCCACTGATTGATACGTTGGAAATAACGACGATGAGGGGAGATCATGTTCATTGCCATCAGCAGGACAGATTCTCTCCCGAGCGGCGTTCACATGATTTATACGGAACTTATGAATCAGCAATTGCTTATGAGCATACCCTACGTTTATCTTCTTTTTAATCCCCTTATCCAGCTTTCATATAACTTTTATCGCTATAATAACTCCATATAAAAAGAAATCTTCTATTAGCAGGGAACATTATTTTCAAATCGGAATTATTGGCTCTCAGCGAAGAGTCTTGGAGCAGAAGTGGGGAAAGCCGTCCACGATATATACCTACTCCGGAGTATACCGAGGTGTGAAAACCACAACGAAACCAAACAGCCGTTCAAGAAAGACTCGGTTCCATACAAGTTTCTCAAAACCTACACATGATATTCTCAATCGACTTGATCTTCTCACCTTTACATTCAGATAATTGGCGGTCCTTTTAGGAGATTAGCAGGAGCAGGAGCTCCCTTGCTCTACGAACTGGTTATTATGTGGACCAGCAAGCTTACTCAACCGCAGTTTAGCTTCAATATGGATAAAATCCCAGAAAGCTCCAAATTCCTTTGAACTCCCTTCGAATCGTGCTCAATTGGTTTATTGCAATTCCAAGATCCAGGCCATCTTCCAATTTACACCTACGTCAGTGTGGACACCGCCTCTTTTCTGCCACTCTCACATGCTTTTCCAGCTACTGTAAATCCGGAATTCCGCCTAGATGTCTAAAAAGTAAGGCACCAATGATTTCAACGGTCACTGCGAAATTGAATCAATTGATTCTCCAAGACTGCGAATTTTGAGCTAAAATTTAGATACTAAGCATAGGCCATAAAATAACACATATTATCCGAGTTATTTCTTTAGTTCTAGTGTATTATTACTGCCCGTGCTTATCCAAATCTGCCAATCCTGCAGCCTCCTCGTAAGTATAGCCCGGTCGGACGGCTCCCCAAATCCCATAATTTCTTACCATGGTGTTAATTATTCTCTTAAATGTGTATTATGTTCTAGAAAATCAAGTATAAATCTCTGTAAACATTATGATATTAGAAACTCCTCAAATGCTTAATAATAAAAGAAGAAAAAAGGAAGAGCCCTGTCATGTACAGGGCGTGAGTTTGTAGGGCTATATGTGGGGAAAAATTGAACGGTTCACTGACAGCACGACTATTTTTTTCTTCCATAGCTTTTAATTTCCGCCTCTCAAGAGAATAAGATTCACAACCTCTATACCCTCAACTATATACAAGAAGCAATCATCATGTCCGCTCAACCAACAATTAGACTCGCAACTCCCGAGGGCAAGTTCCCCCGCATTCTCCCCACGGCCGATTCCCTTATCTCTCAGCAACACACTAACTATCCACCAGATGTCCCCCTCATCCTTCAATTCATCCGCGAACTCGCGGACTACGAAAAAGCTCTTGACGAAGTCGAGGCCACCGAAGAGTCTCTCCTCGCAACACTCTCCTTCCCTGATAGCCCGCCCAAGCGAGGATCCGTATACACTGCGCTCATCACACCCCCCACAACCGCAGAGAACCCCGCTCCGATCCCAGTAGGTATGGCATTATTCTTCTATAATTACTCGACATGGCGTTCGGCTCCTGGGATCTACCTCGAGGATCTCTATGTCCAGCCCATCGCCCGCGGCAATGGCTACGGATTTAAGCTGCTGAAATATCTTGCCGCGAAAGTGCTGGAGGTCAATGGGCGACGGCTAGAGTGGAGTGTTCTCACATGGAATGAGCCTAGCATTAAGTTCTATAAACAGGTTGGGGCGAAGGCGATGGATGAGTGGATGAAGATGATGGTCGAGGGGCCAGCCTTGAAGCGATTGGCGGAGGGGCTGTAGATAGAAGCCATTTGGTCGGGTTGAATGGGCGAAGGTAGATACTTGGTAATACATTTGTGTTTATTAAAAGGTTTAAACCCCTCGGATGAGGGGTAGGCTAGCATAATTTATTCTAAATTGAATTGACGCCAACTTAGTGGTAGGTTAGGTCCGAGCCAGGAAATCATTTTCCGATAAAGTATATACTTAGCCTGTAAAGCCCCCGGGGCAGAATCAACACATAGATCCTCAGCACCATGGCCACCCTCACGAACAAACTAGCTATAAGCACCTCGTCTCTCGGACAGAATCTGGTTCATGCTCTCGACCGCAAGATTCACGCCGCCGCCCAACATGGCTTCTCTGGTATTGAAATCGTCTACAATGACCTGAAGATATATAGCGAGCTACAGAAAATACCAATTACCACCGGTGCGAAGCAGATCCGCACACTATGTGAGAATAAAAGGCTCTCAATCATCTCACTAGCACCATTCGAGAACTTCGAGGGCACCAAATCGCCAATCCAAGACCGACTAGCCATAGCCGCCCATTGGATCGAGATCGCCCGCATCTTAGGCGCAAAATATCTCCAAGTCCCAGCACAGTACGGCGATGACTGCATCGGTGATGAAGCCGTCATCGTATCTGAGATGCAGCAGCTCGCAGATCTCGCAAGCGCATCCTCCCCAATCGTGGCTATTGCATATGAGCCCATGTCATGGAGTCATTTCTATTCAACTTGGGAAGAGTCGCTAAGACTTGCAGAACTAGTCGATAGAGACAACTTTGGGTTATGTCTCGATAGTTTCCATATCCTCACTAAGCTCTGGGGAAGCGCGTTTGAGTCCTCCGGTGTGTATCTCAATGGACCAGGGGATTTGGCAGACTCGATTCGCCGATCAGTGATCCAGCTTCCCATGGAGAAGCTATTCTATGTGCAGCTATCGGATGGAGAACGCTTCGACCCGCCTTTCTCGAGCAGTCATCCATGGTATGTAGAGAGTGAGGCTCCGGAGTTTACCTGGTCAAAGCATGCTAGGCCATTCCCGCTTGAAAACGAATTTGGGGGGTATCTACCCGTGGTTGATGTCGTGCAGGCGTGGCTGGTCAACAAGGGATTTACTGGTTGGGTATCCATGGAGGTGTTTGACAGGCGCATGCGTGATGCGACATTTGAGCCTGAGACCGCGGCAGCAAGAGGATGGAGATCATGGCAGAGGCTTCAAGGAGCGGTTGACCGGGAATTAGCTGCTAAAGCGTGATTTCTGTGGGAGTGGAATCAGATAATCCTTGAA
Source organism: Aspergillus conjunctus (assembly GCA_027569095.1). Lineage (NCBI taxonomy): Eukaryota > Fungi > Ascomycota > Eurotiomycetes > Eurotiales > Aspergillaceae > Aspergillus > Aspergillus conjunctus. The sequence goes on along the minus strand of JAPDEL010000088.1, from coordinate 9,119 downwards.
AATAAACCCCAGATTTATTACTGCAACATTAGTTAGTGGAGTGCAATAACTATACAAGCTATACATTACTTGTCTGAGCATGAGTTGAAACAATATAAGGAGTCATTATTTCACATCGTACATTATAGGATTTTTTTATTCATCACACCAAATATCTTTTTTCTTCCACGATTAACTCGTGTATCTGGTTCGACGCTGGGAAGCTTCCCCCGAATGAATGACAACCCAACGTCGCTTCAGTAAAGAGGAAGCGTTATAACTGATGCCTTCTAAGGTGCCAACTAGGGAGTTCATTCTCATGGGTAGCCTCTCTCCTTTTCTACTCTGTAGCCAGGACCGGATTTCATGACCGAAAATGTTGTGACCTTGAATGGAAACTCCCAAGCGGCTTGACGGATCATCAGACAAAGCCTTCTGGGCATACCGAAATGGGATCGCAGTATCAAAAAGGTAAAACTGGACATGGATCTTATTTCCAATCGGAATATTCAGCGCCTGGGGAAGCGAAAAATAATACTTTCCACAGGTGATGTAGCCACGGTTTCGGTCCGGAGCACACCTAACGACTTCTTCTTTACCACTGATTTGATATATCTTCAGGCTATCACGCGCTTTCCGCTCATTGAGATCCCAAGCTTGTTTTAGTTGCTTCTTATTGTTATCAAACCAGTATTTCCTAAGTCGAGGATCTGGGGAATTGCGAAGATCATTATAAGAATCCCTAACGCTTTCGGCCCATGCTCTAACGTTTGGATCCTCTGAGTAGAGAAATTCCTGGAATTTCGGCCTGTCATGTACTTCGTTGAACTGTAACATGTCTTCATTTTAAAACCTCTACCATATGGGAGGTACCACGTTTAGGTGCCGACCAAAAGCCCACCTACCCACAGAAGGGGATAAGTATTTGTCAAGGTCCCTTGCCGTCAATGTTTGAAAAAGGCAAGCCATCCACATCTCCTGAATGTTTAGTATACATTGGTCAAACCGGGAAGGAATTTGACCCTGGGCCTGATGGTCCATCCTAGCAAGAATGACAAACTGTGAACCCCTCTTGTTAGTTGCACCCCAAACATGATAGTGGAGGCTAGGATGCTTCCGGCGATAGAGCTTGTCATTATGGTCAGCAATCCTTCTTTGCAAATTAGTCGCTTGTCCAACATATAACCAGAATTGCTGACTGTCCGCCGTGTCCCAAATAATATGCATATATATTCCAGCATCTGGTGATTGAGTATTCCCCCCAATAGATCTCAGCCTGTAGAAAATTAGGATAGGGAGAGGGGGCAATAGAATCACTAGGTAAACTAACCCTTCTAATGTAAATAAGCCATTCTCGCATATCATTCGTACGGGCTGAAGAAGATTTTGCTCGAGGATATCGTAAAGATCCCTGTCTTGTTTGTTTTCGAAAACATGGTAATATCTTTCAGCATCGAACTGCTTGACCTTGCGAAGAAGATGGTCCAAGACCTCCGACCTTTGTATAGGTTTGAGTTCCTGTGGGTAAGGAAGAGACACCTGCTCTTCCTTTTGAACCCTATCGATGAGAACTTCTGGTTCATTGTCTTGTCGAGAGTTGTTACAATAATCTCCCTCTGATTCGGTAGAAGACTGTAAGGAACGACCCGCGCCCAGCAGTGGCTGTAGCATATTAAATCCACCTGTAGCCTTCAGTATTAGGCTTTCTGCTTGTCTATACTGTTGTTCAATCTTCCTCTGCCACTTGTCTCTTCTTATCTCATCTGCCGTCTTGATTTCAATTCGTCGGTTTGATCAGAAGGTTCTCTCTGCGTCCGGTTCAAGCAGAAGTACAAAACATCCAGTAGCGCACTCTCTACATTGTCTTCAAATCCATCTTCGTCAGCAAACTCCGAGCTGCTATAAGGATCCTCATATTCTTGCTGAAGCTCTTTTATCAACCGGTTGAACACTTGAAGGCGTATAGATTCCTCTCCCAATGTTTCCTTTTTTGCACTGCTCGGCAAAATGTTCAAGTCAATTTGGATTTCAAATTCGTCAACCAAAAAAAAAATAAAATCTTTAATAAATGGAAAGTAATAGCACTGGTTGGGGTCCTGTTTCAAGTACGCTGTATAAGAAAGAAAAGCTTCATCACTGGGGTGCTGCATCGTCGTTTAACACCAAAACTATTTCAAAACCAAGAAGGGTGAGATTGACAATTCAGCCTTGATTACCCTATTTGGAATTCAATTCATGTTACTCACCACTCCCATGTAATCACTTGGAATGTCAACAGTCTTGATGTACTGAAGATAAAGAAAGAAGGGTGTGGGAGAGAGAAAGAAAATGGTAGAAATACTGACCCCTGGGTGCCCCAATTAGCCCAGTAAGGTGTGTTTTATCTTGTGTTAACTCTCCAATGCCTTTTAAATTCATTCCCAAATGGTAGTAAAATCAAAATAAACTCGCTCAGGCAATTAAATTATTCAAGATAATTACAGGAAAACGAATCTCCACCACCAGATAAGGCTTTCCAGTCAATCCTTATAGCCCATGGCCATTTTATGTAATCCTAGCATTAGACAGAAAGCATGTGCAGCCAAGGGCTAAGCTATATAGAAATATGGCTCATGAATTTCCACGTATCGCCGTTCCAAGCACTCATCTTAAAGTACTCCTTGTGAGACTGCAGTCGATCCAAATACTAATAACCACTAATAAAGAGTGCTTATTCTCGGCCGATGAAAGGCCTGGAACTAATATTTGAGACGCTTTATATAGAGAGCAAGGGACCCATCCTCAGGATAAAAGACATGAGGAACCATTACTCAGACCAAAAAGTTCGACGTAAGAGATGTTCATCCAATCTATCTATGGAGAATGCAACTCGGTTCGCACGATTCCAATTTGGCTATTCTATGGGGCTTTACCACCCACGAGCAAGAGCAAAAAAATAAATCAGATCTGTGGTCCCAGAGGGGGTCGAACCCTCGACTTTGGCGTTATTAGCACCACACTCTAACCAACTGAGTTATGGGACCGCTTGATGTTTGACCGCCCGGATTAGTGCATTATATACAGAATTTGTTTTTTGCCATTTGCCGCCGCCTTGGAGGCTTGAGTGGCAACATCACAACATGCCATCTCTACTACTACAAACCACCCAGTCGAAAGGTTAATACACTCCGTATGCGTTCTCCATTCACGATAACCCGAGTGGACGGTGGTTTTCTTGCTAACTGATTCACGGGGTTTCAACGAGATTTGGATACTAAAAGTCTTATCGATTGGCAACCGTCCGACATGGCCAGTCTTACCGTCAACAGTCCAGCAAATACTATAAAACAGCATGTCATTTTAATAAACATGGGTTCCAAATCCCGATCACTTCGTTCTCAATACCCCGCAGTCTTATATATACGCAAACCCCAGGTCTATTCACCCGTCCTGCCGTGGTGTTACCGAACATCTTAACCCCCCATTACTCCATCTCAACGCCAATGATGCGGAGTATAAACTCGAGACATATCAAGGATCCCCATACCATTAACAGGCAGAATCAGAGGCCATTTTTCGCAACGACATTTCAACCAATCAGGTCCCATAACTCAGTTGGTTAGAGTGTGATGCTAATAACGTCAAAGTCGAGGGTTCGACCCCCTCTGGGACCACGACTTTTTGCTTTTTTGGATTCTTACCATTCTCAATCTTGGGACCTTTATGCGTCGAACTAATAAAATCGGGTTTTTGGGCGTCTGGATTGTTGCCAGACCGGGTACATTGTGGCATAATTACTGCATGTCTTGAATGGAAATGGAAGTGAAGTGCAGGCATTTAATGAGTGGATGCCATTTGACAGCCCGCCAGACGATTGGAAATTGGATTGGACGTCGCACCTTCATGAAATTCTTGATCATGACTCTTCATATATTGGCCTGTTTCCGCTTCGTTATGACGCGCCTGGGTGGCTTATTGTATCGGGGGCCTTCCTCGGTCTTATAGAGATGGCATCAAGGTATACTTCCTTCAGGAGGGTGAGCCTCACTTCATGCTCTGCCGCCCGAAATATGGACAATGTTGTTATGAGAATACTAAAATCTCGCCCCCCATGGATCCTAGAGCCGCTGCTACTAGTATCTAGGTTAGGTTAAGAAATGTATAGGAATTTATATCCCCACTTCACACTCAAGAGAATTGCTCTTCCGTGAACTCCTGTGGATGCTGGAAAGAACCAATTAACAATCCAACGCTATGCTTTCCATACATGCTTGTCATAGTTATTGGGGTCCTCCCAGTCATTAGGCACAGAAACTTACGAGTCGCAAGTACACAAACCAGACAGCTTTTGTTGCCTGTTAAGTTCGGCCAGGTGGAAGGAGATATGATACCACCGAAATACAACAAGGTAGCCATCTTCTTTCCTTCTCGTCTCACGTACATAACGTAATGGCTCCTTATACTTCCAGGACTTGAGTGCATACGTGGTTGTGTGAGCTTAGGCCTCTGCTTAAGAATCCGTCCCAGAGAGTTACATAGTCACTACGATTGGGAACATATGAAGGCTAAAATGCTACGCAGGTGATTTGCAAGTTACTCTTGCTGAATAAATTTTAATGTCTCCTGGCCTGATGTGTTGTTGTTGCTGTTATATTCATATTCGCATCCATACGTCCGAATGACCGAGTGGCGGCATGTGTACTGTATGGTGGCCAGAAACCATCTGTTCTGGATCCTATATTTATACTAGCATCTGAAACTATATTGATTGGTAGTGATTTCTTCCTCGATGAGAGCAGGTCCGGTTTTTAAAGTCTATGTAAATAATAGTCGTGAGGACGGAAGAGCCACAAAATATATCTCCGGATTCCTGTCTGACGGCTTCTCGAGCGTACAACATAAAGAGAAAAGCAAAGACGCCGAGCAGCATCACCCCCAAAGTAAACCACTCATGTCCTTCCACATTTCTACTAGCAAAAAAAAAAAAAGTACCCATAGTTAAAAGCGAAAAACGAGAGTATGAACTTGAAGGGCTGCCACGAACATACATGGCAGCACGACCCGCAACCAAGGCCAACCCAGCAGAGGTAATTCTACAATTAAAAACGTCCTCGGCACACCCCCAATCGGCCTGACTCAAAATTTTCGTATCATTAAGAAAATGCAAGAGAAGTAAGGCTCAAAGAATATAATCACAAAACGGAAGCAAAAAAAGCAAAAAGATGGTGGTCCCAGAGGGGGTCGAACCCTCGACTTTGACGTTATTAGCATCACACTCTAACCAACTGAGTTATGGGACCCGGGCTGTGATGTTCGGCTTGGATTAAGTGTGCTATAACCCAGAATATCATTAGACACGGAATTTCATATTCATTGTTTCCCAACGTAAATGCGACCCAGGTGGGAGAGGTCAATCATTGGGCTGGGAAATACATCGAGTTCCCTTTATTGACCCTTCAATTAGAATGGAGAAAAAGTTAAGTTTGAAATAGGGTAGATCAGCCTCGTTAAGTACATGACATCTAGGGAGCAAGGACGACGCTCCATATAATAGGAGTATGTACTGTGGACATTGAATCTTGATTTTATCATTCTGCGCGGTGATAATATTATTTCATACCATTATATCCCGCTTAAATAGAGTAGCGCTACCTACGTGGAACCTGAAGCAACTTCAGCCAGCAGATCCATGATTATGTCGAGAATCTCCTTTGCGAAGACATTCTCATCAGCCACACCCAAAACTCCGATCTGCCAGTTCAGGGAAATGATCATGTCTCCGCCTTTCCTGGTAACGACTTGGAAGTTCAACGGACATGAAGTAACATTAGCTGGCTGGGAGAAGATCATTTTCTCGATGTCCCAAACGTATTCACCCTCCTCGTTTGCAGTAATTGCAGTCGTGGATTGGCTCGGCCCCGAAGGATCAAACACACCTACATTACTGATCTCGTAGGATGAGTCGCGGTCCTTTCTAAGTTGTCCAAGGTACCATTTACGGAAATTTCTGAGGTACTTTAAGAGGCCCATTGGTTGATCCTCAAGAGTGTTGGCTGACGCAGCGAGTTGGGCGGTTGTCCCGCACACCGCATCCCAGAAGGCGTGGTCACGCTTCAAATCTATGTTCTGGTTTAAGTCAGTTTTGAATGAAGTCTCGTTGACTCCGGATACACAGTTCCCCATGATTCGTCCGAGTAGGCTGGAATGAGTGACCTTAGATCAACGACGATCCGACCGATGAAGCTCTCGCATCCCATTTCGGCTGGTAGGGTTTTGCTAAGCGCACGGACGACCAGTTGGTTGAGTAGACCGGTGAATTTGGCACTTTGTGCCCTGCATGCTTTCAATACACCACTTAGTTGAGCGTTATCTACAACGAGCAGTTGTGGGCCTGTACGGTAATTGTTCGGATCATGGCTCACAGGCTTGCCAACATAAGCACGGACAGCCTGGGGCGTGTCTGAACCTTGTAAGCCCAACCATCTGATCGTATAGTTGAATGAGAGGAGAAAGTAAGAAAGACCAAGATATTTTCAGATCGCAGGCATCTTCTAATGCTGGTATATAGGACTCGTATCGTATTTGCCATGGGCAAGTTGAAGTCCCTGGAGGAATGTTCTGTGGAAGGCAAGGCCGGATTTCCCATCGCCATGTGTATGGGAGTAAGCATAGATGATGTATATTCTTTTCTCTGAGCTGCCTGCGTCCTCTGGGAGCAGGAGCACAACGACTTTCCATGGGGGGACTCTCTCAACTTCGGTGAATGACTGGTCATGGGCCTCCAATGTGGCTTGTCTGAGAAATGCTAGTTCGTTGGTGCACTTATATCCAGATGTCATTGGCTCAATGATCTTCACGTGGTTGTGAAGATCCAGGTTTGTCGGCCGCACAAACTCCGGAGCCTCGCTCCCTTCGCCCTGTATGGCGGTGCTGAGTATTGGATGGCACTCGATGCACCATTTCAGAGCGGGTATATAGGAATTTATGTTGGTAGGATCGAGTAAAGGATCCTTCTGGAGGGTGGTATACACTCCGCTGACGATCAATGTTCGATACCAGCCGAGAGCATGACGCATAGTGCATCGTCTCTCAGTTTTGCCTATACTTCTAGTCAATTTGTGTCCTGTACCTAGGATATCGAAGCTCACTAGCAGCACACAACGTTGTTGGCGTTTCTGAAGCCATGGTTGCACTTGATCCTTCGATTAAGAGACAGAGCAATATGGAGGCACGGTGTTGGAGAGTTTAGTCTAGTCTCTAGGCAGCCATTAACTGGCCACCACTATTTGGTTTTCGACCTGTGAGATTATTGGGGCCATCGACTGCCAAAACTATGCGATTTATGTGTATAAAAAAAGTACGGTGCGTGGTGTTCTCTTCGACGAGCCCATCTGGCGGAGTTTGGCATCTCAAAATGTTAAAAAGAAAAAGTCGTGGTCCCAGAGGGGGTCGAACCCTCGACTTTGGCGTTATTAGCACCACACTCTAACCAACTGAGTTATGGGACCAATTGATGCTGTTGAAGGTTTCCTATAGGCTACAAAAGGGAAAGCGCCTATGAAGAATATTTTTTGTAAATCATGTGATTTCTGGGGTATGACTCAAGCGAAAGTGGGTAAAAAGTAAAAGAAGCAAAAAAGTGGTCCCAGAGGGGGTCGAACCCTCGACTTTGGCGTTATTAGCACCACACTCTAACCAACTGAGTTATGGGACCCAATGGATGTCTGGAATAGGCTCACTATACAACAAGAGGGGCGGGTAAACCGACGAATATTTCCAACAGTCATGTGACCTTAACATCCTCATGACGTAATCAAGATCTCGCTAACGTAATCCACCACCGAGCTGTCCACACCACCGAGCTGTCCGCTTTTGCCCCCATGACTTTAAAATTGATGACTTTTAACCACTAACGTCATTAGATTTATAAATTAGAAAATATGATAATTAGCTATTTACTAGGATAATTTCGTATTGTATGCCCAATAGTCCCACAACCACTGCAGCGCTGCAGAGCGCGCTTCTGAGGGCCTGGTATAGGCTCCTCAACCTGTGCTTTAACTGGTGTATCAAGGCGTTGAATGTGATCCAGGCCTTCCTGTATAGATAAAGTAATATTGCTTCCCAGTACACCATGTCTTCTTACTTTTTTTCTTATCTTTTGCTCATTTTCAGCACGTAGAATCTTAATTTCCTGCTGAAGAAGAAGGTTCATATTCATTGCCATCTGCGCTGCCTTCTCAAGATGTTAAATATGAGAGACTGGGCTACTAGAGAGGGTCCTTTTTTTCTGAAGACTCTTCTGCAGGCTTTTAACCTTGTAATCAAGCTAGCAAGGGTTCTAAGGGGTCTGAAAAGCAGATGATATTAACCCTTTAACTTTAATAAGAGATAGTGTAGGCGTACGGAGTTGGAAGGTAATTTTTTCAAGAACCTGGTCTTGACTTAGTGGTTTAAGGCCTGCACCTTTAAAGCTACTAAAAATATTATTAGAATTGAAGACTGCCTCCCGTGCAGGTGGATAGAGATGAAGAAAATCTTGCTTATTAATGTGATTGTTGCCAGCCACTATCATGCCTTTAACTAGCTTCTCATACACGCGCTTAAAAGGCCCAAAAACGCCCACATTAAGTGGCTGAAGAAGGTGAGAGGTATAAAATGGCATACAGAGGCAGATAATCCCATTCTCTGCATAGAAAATATCAAAATCTGCAGTCTGGTGGCTAGAATGGCCATCAAGGATAAGTAATTGCTTTGAACCAGTAGAGTGAAGCTTAGAGAAAGGTTCAAACAGCTTCTTAAGCCAGTAAAGACCTATCTTATCTGTTATCCACCCATTCTTGCTTAAAGCAAGCTTTCAATCTTTCTTAGCCTGCAGATTAGGCTCTTGATACCAAGTAGCCTGCTGTTTTTTTCCCTTAAGAATAATTATTAGTGGTAAAGAGACTCCTTTAGAATCAACACACTTAATAATGGTGACCCATTCATGGTTTCCTTGAATAACTGTACGAGGCCTCTCACTGCGCTTAATAGTAGTAATAACCTTAGATAAGGTACAGAGTCCCATGGCAAAGCCAGTCTTATTAAAGTTCCAGATATCATCTTCATGTATGCCGTGCTCTTGAATAGCCTCATGTACAGTCTGAAACCATGGTTTTATA